>PPXN03000047.1:0-88127 GCA_003708445.3 Grigorovia transvaalensis | reverse complement strand
TGCAGATGCCTTCTCAGTTAGGTATTCAACACTTGGATGGTCAATAGATTCAACGAACTTGTTGTATTCAGAATTGGTAATAACCTTTTGATCTAATGCAGATGCCTTCTCAGTTAGGTATTCAACACTTGGATGGTCTAGAGAATCGAGTAATGTAGTGTATTCGGAATTAGCAATAACCTTTTGATCTAAAGCAGATGCCTTCTCAGTTAGGTATTCAATACTTGGTTGTTCAATAGAGTCAATCAATGTATTGTATTCTATATTTGTGATGACCTTATGATCTATCGAAGATGTATGGGACATCAAATAATCAATAGTAGGATTATCCCTCGAGTCGATTAACGAATCATATTCTTGAATTGGAAGGACTTTATAGTTAAGACGTAAAGCCTTTTCTTTTAGGAAAGAGAGCGGTGGATTATCTCTAATCTCGGTGAACACATGGTATTCCAAATTGGTGACAACTTTATGTTCAATGTCCGAGGCTTTTTCGACCAAGTAATCAATTGTTGGACGATCTAACGCTGATGTTAATGATTCGTAATCTGATTTGCTAATGATTAATTTATTCATAGGTTTTGCTTTGGTTTCTAAAAATTCCAAAGATGGGGAGTTTTGGATATTTCTAAGTTCATTGTATTGCTCGATAGGTATCATAGTACACTCATATGAACTGCAGTGCTCCTGTAGATATTCCTTGCTAGGAGAATTCAATTGTTGCTTCATGTTATTCAAAATGTTGATATCAATTATTTCTTTCTCGAGTAATTTGGCTTTTGAAGTCAAAAATTCTAAACTAGGTTGATCTCTTAACCTATTCAAAGAATCATACTCCTCATTCGTCAGACTTGAGTAACCAATTTTATTTAAACCATTTCTCAAAAAGTCTAGACTTGGTTCATTTTTGGTGGCTAACAGCTCACTGTACTCTGTAGATGAGATAGCAATCTTATCAAAAGTTTTTAGCTTAGAAATTAAGAAGTCTAAAGATGGATCATTTTTGATAGAAACAAGTTCATTATAAAAGGTTTCAGGCATAGATTTGTATGAGAAATTACTCAACTGCTGTTGTAGGTATTTGATATCAGGAGATTCTGTATTCTTCTTGTATTCCAAATATTTATCTTCTGGGGTTACAATATTATTATAGGCTTTGGATTTCTCCTTCAAATAATCCAAAGATGGTGAGGCAATACTTTTCTTCATGTTTTCAAACTCACTATCAGCAACTAACACCTTATTGAATCGTATGGATTGCTTTTGAAGAAAACTAAGATCAATGCTGTTTTCAAAATTAATTAACCTGTCAAGCTCGGTCTGAGGAAGCATCGCACGACCAAACTTCTTAGCATTATTCTCTAGGAATTGTAAATTAGGATGATCTCTAATGTTTAATAATTCTTGATATTCACTATTCATTACTCTAACTTGACCTGCCTCAAATAACCGAGAATCAATTGCTGTCATAGGCGGATTTTTTGTCAACTCCTGTAGTTTATTATATTCATATTCGTCTAACACATGCATTTTATAGTCTTGTGTTAATTTCTTTACTAAATATTCCTTTTGGGGATGCTTCACTTGATTTTTCAATGAATTATATTCATCATTATTAACCAATGTTAAATTGGATGGAGCAGCTTTTTCTTTCAAAAATTCAATATCTGGTTGGTTTATTGTATTATTCATATAGTTTAATTTGTCGTTTGAAATAATACATTTGTTAAATTTGTTCAACAGATTGCTTAACTTATCAAAATTAGGATCTGTGGAAAAAACGTCTCGATAATCATCGTATTCAGTTTCACTTAATACATGTTGATGGTGTTGTAACTCAATTTTTGTTTTCAGAGATTCTAAAGAAGGATTTTGCAATACATCTAACTCTTGCTTTGAAATACATTCGAAACCTTTTAGATTAAGTGAAGCTGTGAGTTTTTCAAGTCTGTCGAAGTCATTTAGTTGATTTTGTAATTCAGAATAAGTACCTTTCTTAAGCAGTTCTAACTCGTGCTTATCAGCGTAATCTTCAACCTCTGTTAAACAGAGTGACTCCTTTTCAGGTAACAAAGTATTGTCAGAGCTTTTGGAAGAAAGACGGTCAGTATTGTTTTCATTCTCTAATTCTTTGCTTAGAAGTGTTGATATTTCCTCTTTCAAATCAAAAATGGTATCCTTAGCATCAGCTAATTCAGTTTTCAAAGAATTAAATTCGTTTGGATCAATTCGTTTTGCTTTCAATTCTTCTAAATCTTTCTTCAATAACTTAATTTTATTGGATAGTTCATCATTTTCATCATTTAGTTCAGCAATATTATCATTTAGAATTTGAATTTCTTCATCAAATCTTGCCTTCGAATCTTTCAAATTTTTTTCCAAACAATCTTTTTCTGAGCACAATGTCTTAATCTTTTTCTCCTTATCAATTAATTGATTATTATGTAATTGTAACTCTGTTTCAAGATTTCTTGATGTCTTCTTGATAGCATTGAATTTTTTTTCAATTGTTGTGAAATCAGTTTCAAGTTCCCAATTTTTATCATTCAATTCATCGATATTTTTCAAAAGTGATTTATTTTTATTTTCAAATTTATCAATTTCATCTTTCAATTTGTTGATTTCATCATTTTGTAGATTGTTAATGGATTTCAATTTACGACATTCGGTCAATAGTTTTTGATTCATTTCCATTGAAAAATTCATATCATCAACATGATCATTTAATAATGAAACGCTTGGAGATCGTGATAGTTTATTTTTAAATATTTCCATTTCATTTAGTGTATTTCTATCCTTAATTATACTATCAATCAATTCTCTTTTCTGAGGTTGATCTTTAAATAGTTTGCTGTCATTGTTGTATAGTAATTGCGTTTGTTCAACCAATTTCTGATGGAAATCTTCTAAATGTGATATCAATTTGGCATTTTGTTTGTCTTCATTTGCAGTACCATTAATCTTTTGGGTATCTTTACTTTTGATGTCTTTAATGTTTGAATTCGTTGTAGAAGTTTTTACCTTATCAGCCGTTTCATCGAACTTGATGTGAATATTTTTGTTCTTGGTTTTTGAAGATTTAGACATAATTAAAATGATTATATCAATTAGAATATCTGCAAATTAAAAATCACCAAAAAGAGGCAGCTTCTTGTTAATTGTAGTGATTGACTGGGAATAAAATAATGAAAAGTGAATAATGTATGCACAAAATAAAATAATTATACTGTCCAATTCGTTCTTGATAAAAGCAATTGCACGACGGGTATTATTAAAGAGTGAACAAGGGTGAAAAAAAAAGCTATTCAACTTTATCTGTCCCTAGTTTATCTAATATGGGATGAAATTGCACTTTTCTAAAGAGAATAGTAGTAACCGAAAAACAAAAACATTAACCAAAATGGTAAACATAAAAATTTATTCTCGAATGAAAACATAACATTTTTCCGACCTTCGAAAAATGTAAAGCCCTATAATTAATTAGACTTTTTTAGGGCACAAAGACCTACTAACTCTTTATTGTAGGGTTTGAAAAAACAAAAACATACAGTGGAAAATTAGCCGCCGATGTTCTGTGAATGTATCACCTCAGCAGACGACAAGCTTGAAAAAGTGGAATCCACTGACTTTGCAGTATTCTATACCTACAAGGACAAAACTTGATTTGAAGTTGATGTGAGAAAGTTGTAACTGTAGCAGCAATAGGTCTTGCTTCATCTTTCACTAAAATATTTCTCGTGTTGGGCACAGTAAGCTAAACAGCAGACTTTTTGCAAAAAAGATAACTCGTAGTATAAAAATTTCTGCAGTATTACCGCTACTGTTTCCTAGTTTACTGTGGTAATATCTTACAATACCAATGCGTTACCCGCACATTCATTCGGTTATTGTTGAGATCCGGAGTAAGTACTGACATGATAAGGCCACATCTAATTAACAATTCTAGAGTATTGCTGTAACAAGGATTCTTAGTATCAATATAGTTTAAGATATATTATCAGAACGGCTCTAAAAAGAGTTCCTTGTAGTAGGTACCTAAAATTGACATGAAGTTTCCGGAGATCTACCCTAAAGGAACACCATCGGGGGGTCAGCGGCATCGCTAAATGACCCTAATTGCATGGCATGAACTTGTACCCACCGCTTACAGACTGGGAATTATTTCATTATTATCACTATAAATTAGCTAATCTGCACTAAGCCAATCAGATCTTTTTTACAAATTACAAGAAAAAAACTGCACATCGCATAGAAATATTTTCATTTCAAATCTTACTTACTAAAAGACACAATAACATTCTTTTCATAGCAGAAGAATAAAACTTATCAACGTATTACGAGACAGATGTTATCCAGTAGAGTAACAACGAAGTGCTTGGCCAATAGCCTGAAATTAAGGGGGACAAAAATGCCATATTCCCAGATGGCGATACGTAGAAATCTCACTAATTTAAATAGTATTTTGATCCTAAAGGGTTGCCGGTACAATTCCACATCTGTGAAAGTGCCACCTATGGCGGAATCATTGACAGAAGGTTCTTTAAAGGAGTATACCAAAAAAGTTGGTGAGTATATCAATCAAGATGAATTACTAGCCACTATTGAAACAGACAAGATTGATATTGAGGTTAACTCCCCTATCAACGGTACAGTCTCTAAACTTAACTTTCAACCTGAAGATACTGTTACTGTTGGTGAAGAATTGGCTCAAATAGAACCAGGTGGAGAACCATCAGGAACTGCTAAAAAGGAGGACCCCACAGAAGATATGAAACCACCTGTCACAGAAAAGGCACCTCAAGTTTCTGCAAAAGTTGATACTCCAGCAGCATCATCAACTCAAACTACACCTAAACAAAGTCCTAAATCAGAAACTTCTGGTTCTACGGAAACCACTAAACCTGTTCAAAAGGAAGATGCTAAAAATGTATCTCCCGCAGAGGTTTCATCGTTTACAAAGTTTAGTAGAAATGAAACTAGAGTTAAAATGAATCGTATGAGATTAAGAATCGCTGAAAGATTAAAGGAATCACAAAATACTGCAGCATCATTAACAACATTTAACGAAGTGGATATGTCTGCTTTAATGGAGATGAGGAAATTATACAAAGAAGAAATTATAAAGAAAAATGGTATCAAATTTGGTTTCATGGGGTTGTTTTCCAAAGCATGTACATTAGCTGCTAAGGATATACCGGCAGTGAATGGTGCTATTGAAGGTGACCATATTGTCTATCGTGATTATACTGATATCTCAATTGCAGTGGCAACACCAAAGGGGCTTGTCACTCCAGTTGTACGTAATGCTGAATCATTATCTGTCTTAAAGATCGAATCAGAAATATTGAAATTAGGTAAAAAGGCGAGAGATGGTAAATTAACTTTAGAAGATATGGTTGGTGGTACTTTCACAATTTCAAATGGTGGTGTATTTGGTTCCTTATATGGTACACCAATCATTAATATGCCACAGACTGCAGTATTAGGTTTACATGGTGTTAAAGAAAGACCTGTCACAGTAAATGGACAAATTGTTTCAAGACCAATGATGTATTTAGCTCTAACATATGATCACAGATTGCTAGATGGTAGAGAAGCTGTTACTTTCTTGAAAACTGTGAAGGAACTAATTGAGGATCCTAGAAAGATGTTACTAATATAATCAATATTCTTTTTCCTATATTCATTCAATTTTTTTTTCTTATCGATATAATGCTATATGGGATAGGAATTGCTGTATATAAATATAACACATATACATATTTATTCCATTATTTTTCCCGTTATTTATTTGAATATAAATGCAAACTGGATTAGATGTAAGTATTTTGAAGTGAGATAATGCAAAATTACTGAATGGAAAAGAATTTCTTGTTCGAATTCTATTTTATCACAACATGTCAGTTCTAAGAAAATTTAGTTCATTCAAACAGGCACAATCCTCTTTTTTTGCAATCCGGAAATCTATTAGATCACTCCAAAAGAATGAAATTTTACTCTTACAAAAACTTATGTAATCAAAAGATTCTTCATCATGAATTGTTTCACTATCTTCATCGACACCATTCGCTGAAGATAAGGTTGTACTATCATCATCATCTGTTTCATTACCATAGTATGATTCATAATTTCTCATTTGGCTACTTGATTCCTCGCGACTGCTGTCCAGTTTATTGTTGCTGAATGACATAATATTTTTCTTTTGCGAAACTTGACCACTTTGTAAAATTGCCCAAATTGCCCAAAATAATTGGGTACTTGCCCTCCATCTTATTATAGAATTGTAAAGATCTTTCAGTGTTTCATCATTGACCATATCTTCCTGTTCAATTTCAACATTTTCTGAATCATAGCTTAGGTAACTTCGCAAAAAAAATAAAATTTGCTCTTTGTTTGGATATCTAGACGCAATACATTTATATGATTCACTAAAAGAACAATCATAATCATGCATACATTCAGTTAAAAAATTTGATAGATCAAAGGAAACAGTATTTATACCACAATATTCATAATCAATGAATAAAATATTAGGTGCTTTTGAATTGCAAGTTTTCTCTTCAACTAAAATGTTACCTTGTTGTAAATCATTATGACAAAATGTCATTTTTTCAAAACTTTTTGAATCATTCTCTAATAACCAATGATAATATTTGAAGACAATTTGTTTGAAAACCATCCAATCTTTAGCTAAAAGTATATTGTGTACATTTTCTGATTTATTATAGTTAATCCAGTATCCGTTATCCAAATTTTCAATCTGTTCCATCCATTCAAAAATTTTCAACCAACTGAAACCTAAGTTTCGTGAAGCTTCCAATTCTGCTTTACTTAAAAGTGTAGAATTATGTAAAATATTAAATTTGTGAGCAATTTGTCTTTGGAAATCATAATTGACCATTTCATGTTGTTTTACAGATCTGAAACCATTTAAGAAATATTCAATTCTACCATTATTGAAAGTATACAAGATATTCACCATACCAACTTCATGTGGTACTCTCTTGATACTAATTAGTTCGTTTTCTCTATCTACTAACGAGTCTAATTTGCTACCAAAAATTCTGATTAGGTAATTATTTAAGATTGAGCCATCCTTATCTTTAGTGATCAATTTATAGATGACATTTGTTAAGGCACCTTTAATCTTTATCAGCTCATACTCATAAAAGTTCAATTCTTTCAGGAAGGGTAGTAGAAGGTGTGGATGGTGTAAGGGGACATCAATATCAAAGTTCTTCATTAATGAATAAGCATTAGGTGTGCAGCACTGGCGATACGGTTATCACCATTATTAGTGTAGTAAAAAAAAAAGCATTTCGTAGATTTCTGGCCAGATCACCCGGATATCATCAAGATTTTCAGATCAAATATTTCAATGATCTTTCCACAGTTTGGTCCCATGGCAGAGACCGCTGTTCCCCAGTAAAACACCATCTTCAACTGTAATGATGATATGTTGTCAACTCCAAGTAATTCTGGAGTATTGACTACGGGATTATGATCTTGAAAACAGTATTTATCATGTGTTATATGAATTCCGAAGCTGTATCTGGATTCTAACTTAGTCGAAGTTGAAGAATTGTTGGCGTCTCTGAATTTTGGAACTGGCTTTCTGCCGTATTACAATTTGTGTATTTCCTCCCTTAATGCCATATTTTGGTTTTTGGTTTATTTCGATATTATTGCCCAGCTTGTCACATTCCTGCGTCTGACTTGGTTGACCTCATAAGTTATTTAAAGGGATGACCTTTGAGAAATAAAAAAAATAAACTAGAATGAACCTCTACCTTTCCTCAATTGATCTTGAAGCTAACTGCGCATAAACTAATCTTGAATATGTCAAAAAATGAAGCAAAAATGTTTCATATGAAACAATTTAATTGTTGGAGAAGTTTAACTTGAAACATTTGCAGAATGTGGTGTTTTTTTGTAAATGCGCATTGTTTTCAACCTGAAACTAGTTGCTCATACCTGTATGTTTACTTTACTCGCGGACTTATTCGATTACAAATGAAAACCGTGAAAAAATGAGAGCAGTCATCCAGCAAGTAAGTTATATCTTTGAGTGCTATCTATTGTAACCAATATCACTTAGTGAAATAAGTCCAAACTATTTTTCCTATCTTCCACCGACTAAATCTACCCGGGGAGAAAGAAGGTTATCTTGATAGAAACGAATTTTCCTAATCTGTAGGCCATTCCCTCTATACAATATAGAAATTAAAACTTCAAAGGGGGAAAAGATCGAAAATACCAATGGACTGGTTTTTATTATTACAATTCCACATCGGGAAATTTTCACCTCGAACAGAAATTGTAAATCTTATTATCGTGGCTGCGTACTTTTCTTGAAGTCCCCTGGGAAATACCTTTGTTGCCCACTAACTACTGGCTCGTTAGGGGTACCCCACACTAAGTAATGTAGTATGACGTGCTTGTTTGCTTTACTAGAATACAAGGGCAATGGTCATCTATTCATTGTGGTTCAAGTGAAGTCCAGTCTTCAAGAAGTGACCCACCACGAAGGTGTCTTATCAAGTAATGTTACGGTCCTTCCATTCCATGTAAATTGCCAGGCCAGCTATCATATAGCCGCTATGTAGCACTTTGGTAGAGGTTCACTTATACTCGAGATCTCAAATAGATCAAAAATCCAATTACCCAAAAGGGCAAAACATAAACAGACGGAAAATGATTTCTTACATCTTGAAAAAGTTGACTTTTGCAAATCTAATCCAAACAAACTATAATATATTAAAGTATATTTCAGATTGTTCTATTGCTCTCTGTGGTAAGTCGAGTGTACCCTTTATAGCCCAACCCTGGCAATTTGATACCCTATCTTAACTACACACATCTCTATCACAAATAAACACAAACTTCTCGCACCAAACAGATATCCTGTTTATCCTTTTATTTTTATCATCTAATTCAGTACACATTAATAATAGCAACCTTATTGTCTCAAAACCCTTAATATAGCAAAATGAATGAGGACCCTTGGATAATTGATCCAAGTAACCTATTTGCTAAGGATATGCCCATCGATAATATCGATTTGCAAAATTTTGATTCCTATTTAAGTTACAGTAATAACATAAATGTAAGTAATGACAACCACACTAATAACAGTAACAGTAACAATATGGTAAATTGGAACGAAATGGATTTTGATTACAATTTGCTAAATACTGAACTCGAAGAACAAATTGTTAAACCTGATCAATTCATTGAACAGAATAAAACCAATAATACTACTGAAACTATGGTGAATGAAAATTCTACTTCATTTGATCATATTAATAAAGAAAATAGTAATTCATTGGATATTTATTCCATGGAGAAAAGTTTACTTCAGAAACAACTTGAATTGAATGAAGCCTTAGAGAAACAAAAGGAAGTTAATTTGAAATTAGAGGAACAGTTGAGAAATACGCAGTTACAACAGAAAAAATTACAGAATAGATTGAAGGAACAAGAAGATTTAGTTTATAAAAGATTCGCTTTGGGTGATATTACTAGTTCTTCGCGTTTAAATAGTACACCAAGTAAGAAAAATAAAGAATTTAACATTAGCAAAAGTAATAATACTTCTCCAAGCAAAAAATCTACAAAATTGTTATTTGTTTCCCCCGCGTATAGTGGCTCAATCCAAGGGTCACCGAAAAGAAGATCTTATAGATCAAAAAGTACAGTTAGTAACAATATTGAAATGGATTTAACTAAAAATATTCAAAAGGATCAAAAATTAAAGATTAATTTTGCCACAACTTTGACACCAAGAAATCAAGATAATTTCATCACAGAGAGTTCGCTCTCTTCACCAACTCGTTTCAAAAATACAATGACTGAATCACCTACAAATTCAAATATTGGTAATGTATCGCCAGTATTAGGTTTAGGTTTAAAATTAAATAATGAACCGAAAAGAAATTCAATAACATTCTTATCTTTAAATTCAAGCTCAAATTCAAATTCTTGTTCAAATTCCAATTCTCCAATACGTCAAAAGAGGTCTTTACAACCAGTGAATTCAACTTTTCAAGATACGCCAATTAAATTGGACAAATATTCATCTCCAATGGATATATTATCATTACCCATTCCAGAGGTTGAAAACGACCAGATTACTACAAATGATGATATTGACCTTGATTTGAATATAAAGAGTGATAATGAACTATTGAATGATTTCTCTAATGTTCCCTCTCTGATACCTCCAAACTTATCAAATAGCGCTTTTGATGAGAGTAATAATCTCTTTGGTATTGAGACAACCAATAACTCATCACCGATTATGAATTCTCCAACTGAATCTACATATTTCAATGATCAAATATCTTCAAATCAATTTGCTGAAACTTACAATAATAGTAACAGTGGTAATAACAATATCAACAATATTATTAATGTGGAGCCAATGATACCAAACAGTCCAAGTAAAATTACAAGAAAGTTAACTACTTTACCGCGAGGTTCCATAGATAAATTTGTTAAAGAATTATCAGATAAGACATTTGAATGTCTTTACCCAAAATGTGGTAAATTCTTCAAGAGAAGATATAACATCAGATCACATATTCAAACTCATTTAGAAGATAGGCCATATGCATGCGATTTCCCCAATTGTAATAAAGCATTTGTAAGAAATCACGATTTAGTAAGGCATAAAAAATCACACTGTGAGAAGACATATGGTTGTCCCTGTGGTAAGATGTTCAATAGAGAAGATGCATTGTTAGTTCATAGAAGCAGATTGATATGTATCGGTGGTAAAAAATACGACAACGTAGTCATCAAGAGATCGCCGCGGAAAAGAGGCAGACCAAGGAAAGATTCACAAGTAAGTAATAACGAAAATGAGATAATATCACAAACAAAGGGGACGAATCTGATATTCAGGATGGATAAGACATTGGCAGAACATAAGAGTAATTTCAATTGATGTTTTGCCCATTTTTCATTATGTAATTTTTCTTTAACTTTAGACATTATATATACCGTAGTATTAATTATTCAGTAGGTTTTCAATTTTATTCTTTTTCACAACGTATATTTTGTTACACATAGTGCGTTGTACTTTCAAGAATCCTTAGAGATTATGAATATAGGAATTGGACAGAGCGTTCTGTCAAAACCTGCCGTCTCGATGAGAGTCCCTCACAAATTGGGCATCTTTACCAAAAACGAAAAAGATGAAAAATTCCGTAACCTCGAAGGTATCTCGATGAGCTGAAAAATTCGAGAAATTAAAGGGACTGTAGTGGTTATATGTGTGATGAAATACCATGACAGTATGTAAAAAAACAATCTACACTGAAACGTAATATATTTTCCTCTTTAGAGATTCTTGTATATAAGATATATCTTTCTTGTTTGTTGCACAGATTTGCTTTTGCATACAGTGACACGGAAACCAATAAGCCATCCAGGTTATTCAGATATCGGTATACACATTAAGTACATCTATCATGATATCAGTAGACTTAATTACATATATGCTTTTCAAAAGAGATGATGATGAAGCAGGAGTCTGTCCAAACACAAACGATTTTGACGGCCGTACGAATCTAAGAATACTATCAATCTTCATAATTTTAATTTCGAGTGGGATTGGTGCCTTTTTTCCACTCTTATCATCACGATATTCATTCATCAGGTTACCAAACTGGTGTTTCTTTATAGCTAAATTTTTTGGTTCTGGTGTCATTGTAGCTACAGCGTTTGTGCATTTATTAGAACCAGCTAGTGATGCATTAACTGATCCTTGCTTAACTGGTGTTATTGCTGAATACCCATGGGCGTTTGGTATTTGTTTAATGTCATTGTTCGTTCTGTTTTTAGTGGAAATAGTTTCTCATCATTTAATGTCAAACTCAATTGATGATTTTGATAGCCATAATAATAACTCCATTAAAAGTGATATTTCTACTACTGATGATCTAGAAGCCGCAAGATTTGACACTAAGCAAGATGATGAGATTGATCGACCCATGCTAAGTAATGATAATACTAAAAAAAATCTTATAAGAGATATTAATGGCATGAATTCAATTCCAGGGGAAAACCATTACTCGCATACAGCTGATCATCAGGAGTTGAATCAAATTGGTACTCCACTACAAGAAGAAAATAAAGAAGATTATCCATCTCAAATTTTAGCAATTGCATTCTTAGAATTCGGTATTCTTTTCCACTCTGTATTTGTTGGTTTATCTTTGGCTGTTTCAGGAGATGAATTTATTACATTATTTATCGTTTTAGTTTTCCATCAAATGTTTGAAGGTCTTGGGTTAGGTACTAGAATTGCTGAAGCAAACTGGCCAGAAAGAAGAAAATACACACCTTGGTTATTAGCATTAGCATTTACTATCACAACTCCAGTGGCCATTGCAATTGGTTTAGGTGTTAGACATTCATTCGTTCCAGGTTCCAGAAGGGCATTGATTGCTAATGGTTGTTTTGATGCTATCTCTGCTGGTATTTTAATTTACTCAGGTTTAGTTGAATTAATGGCACATGAATTTTTATTTTCAAATCAATTCAAAGGTCCTGGGAGTTTACGTCAAATGTTATTGGCTTATGTAATCATGTGCTGCGGTGCTGGGCTGATGGCCTTGTTAGGTAAATGGGCTTAATTGCATATAAATTATTCTCTTCGAGTACACATAGATTAGATTATTTTTTTTTCATTCATTGTACACAACTATTTATAAACTATATAATTTTAATTTCTCCTTTCCTCTTTTTGCCTAGTTTGAGTTTTAAATATTCAGATTACACCGATGCAAAGACGAATATTTGATCGGACGAGTTCTGCATGTTCTATGATATCTACTTCAAATATGTAACTACGTAAAGATATATCGATGCTTATTTGATATTGAACCAGCAAACAAAGAAGAAAAGAATAAATGTAGAAGTAGAAAACAAAAAGTATCCAACCCTCCCAGCAGTTATTTTTTCGATTGATCAAGATTTCAGGAATATTTATAAAGAGATAAACTTTTTAGGAGTATAACTTTTTGAGCTTCTTTTAAAAATTTTCCACCAAATCCTAAAGAAGAAATCCTGCAAGAAGATGGTACTCAAACCATCAAAATTGCTATCTAATCGCGTACTTATCTCTTTCAAATATTAGTGAAAGCTACCAGTTTCTTAGTGGAGTTTACTCATAGTAGAATTATAAAATGGAACTTCCGTTTTTTTAAAGTACATATAAAATCAATATACAAATCCGTTAACTGAGATAATATTTCCTATTAATCAAAACCTTCAAATATATGATTGATACTTGATGGAATCAATTATCTATATATTCCAATAAATATAATCATATTTACCTGCATAAATCTTGCTCAAGCCCATCTTGAATCAACATCAATTTATTATAGGCGTGACGAAACCAAGATTATATAGCTAACATTCAAAATAAAGTTTTTGAGTTTTGCTTTGGTAGCTCAGTCGGAAGAGCGTCAGTCTCATAATCTGAAGGTCGAGAGTTCGAACCTCCCCCAGAGCATTTTTAGTATCTTTTTATTTCAAGATTTACTCCAGATGTAATGTACTTGAAGGGTTTCTTACCCAATCATTGTTATTTACATAGTATATATATTAACTTAATTTACATAATGATTAATTTTGAGTTGATTACGGGAAAATGAGGACTAATTAATTCGACACATTACTTCACCATCTAATTTTTTTTGTACTGCTTCGTTTATATCCATTAACGTATCTTTCACTTTCACCAATATCAATTCACCAGGCTGCAGTGGTTGAACATGTCTTACTGTTGTACCCATACACAGTTTTCTCAAATCTTGATTCTCCAAAAAAATTCTTACACTTGGTTTAGAGATAAGTTTACAACTTCTAATAACGGACTTATTTTCTCTATATTTTAATGTTAGCCACAGTCTTCTTGTGGATATGTTATCAGGTGTTACTTCGACGTATTTTTCGTCGGGACCCTTGGTGGATCCCTTTTGTAAAGAAGAAATAAAGCCCTGTTTATAAAGGTTATATGCGAATTGTAGTTGCAATTTTGTGTATGGTATCGAAGTCAATGATATCCTCAGACGAGTACAATTTTGTAGATGTGCACAGGTGTTCGCTAGTTTGACTAAAGACATCAGTACTGAGATGCCAGGTTTAGATATTCGAACTGGAATAAACACGAATAGAAAGAAAAACAAATCTAAATATTTAGGTGAATATATATGATTTCAATCTCGAAAGCCTTAAAGATGAAGAATTTTTTTCCACTTCCATACGCACACGTTTTGAAATATTCTAGAGGGAAATTATGGGGGAATGCAGTCCCAGTAAGATTTCTTGCTACTTCCCAATCCAAGTTAGCTGGAAGAAAGCCAAGAGAACAAGAATTTCCCGGTTTTAAGAAGATCTTCCTAGCGTCTATAATTGGTACTGGTATCTTTGTCCTTGCAGTTAAGCAGATGGACCACAGAAAACCAAAGACAGAATACACGGAGGCAGAATATGCTAATGTTATGAATGGTTTGAAAAGGAGGGTTGCCCTTTTCCAACCAGGTGAAATCAATATAAATGTGTACTTAGCTGGTGCGAGAGTACCCAAGAGTGGAAAGACTGATAGTTGTTTGAATATCGTACCATCAAGTGTAGTACAGTTTTACAAAGATGAGCCTGAAGGTGCGTATGAACCGTTTTTAAACGAACTGTATGCTTCGCGTAGCCAGGAGACTCTAGATGAATCAAGTTTAGCTGCTCTCCCCAGCGGGATGCTGGTGTCATTGATAGGCAAGTACATGAAGTTGAAGGCGAAGCGGGGTGACACAGTCAACATCTTGAATTTCCCCGCCTCCATGAAGGATGCCTTCCAATTGGAGAACGAGATCGGAATCATCGACCACATCTACGTACCAAAGAATCAAGAAGAGAGCGACATCTGTAAATATTTCCAAACTGTTGATAAGGCTGTTATAGTATGAGAAACACCTTGCATATCACCACCATCTCAGCTGCCAATGGATCAATCAGCATCCAAACATCGAAACATTAAAAAAAAGAAGAATTTTTAACAATAATCGCAATCAACAGCAATAGAAAGTAGAAATAATGTCCCATAAAACAAGTACTTACCCCTACGTGATGAAGTTCACTCCAAGTAAAGCGGCAGTGGACGGGACCACAACCTGTAATGTGTACTCCTTTGATCTAGATCATACTTTAATAAGACCTAAGAAAACAAATGCGATTTTTAGTAAGGGTCCCAAAGACTGGATATTCATGTCATTTAAAGATGATGAATTAGTAATATTTAAACTCATAGATATTGTAAAAACGGATCCCAACGCGTATATAGTTATTTTCAGTAATCAGGGTGGCGTGTTAACTGTGCCACCATCGTCTAGGAGTTGTATGACTTTTAAGAATAAGATAATATCCATCTTAAATTTTATAAAGACATTGAATGATGGTGAATTGTTGTTGTCTAGGTTATGGATCTATGCATCCACGAAAAAACCTGCCTCATTAGTGGCAAAGGAAGTTAATCAAAATGTGAAACCCATCACAGATTTTATGAAGAAATCAAATGATAATGTAAGTACAATAGATGATAAATATGGTATGATGAGGAAACCTGAAAAGGGTATGTTTGATGAGTTTGTCAAAGATTTTAAAAAGATGACTAATATGGTGGATGATACTTTAATCAATTGGAGATATTATTGCGGTGATGCTGCTGGTAGAGACAGCGATTTCAGTGATTCAGATAAAATTTTTGCACAGAATTGTAATATTCCATTCAAGACACCAGAAGAAATATTTGACGTGTGATATCACTAAAGAACAGAAAAAATAAATATACTTGCATTTACTATTCAGAACTGATCTCGCTTATTTAAAAAGAAAACGACTACTAAATAATGATTAATAACTAATCAATAAATATTTTTTTTTGCGCAATTTGTTATGAATAGAACAATACTATTTATATAGTTAACGTACCTTCTGTTTCCTATATGTCATTGTAATAACTGTTGAGACCAATATAATTGCCAACATTGCACAATAACGAACGACTTTGAAAGTATGAGCGAAACATAATACACCGGCTGAGCAAACTTGTTGACCATCCTCTGTCATATCTGATAAATTTTTCGCCAATGTTGAAGTAATAAACTTAATCACTAGTAATCCACCAGTAGTCGATAATCCCCAAAGCGTACTAAAAGTTTTAGTACCAAAAGTATCTGCTACGATGGAGGGAAACGTACCAAATAATGTACCAAATGCATAACCGAAAATGGCAGAAGCTGTATAAATATTTGATGCCTTGTTGTTAACTAAATCTTGATCATGTAAAAATAAGATTCTAAATGTACCAATAATGACGAAACAAGCAGAGACCAAGATGGTCCAAATTCTTTGTGATCTGAATCTTTTCACTAATATATCGGAGAAGGGTCCCGATGTTATTCTACCAACAAATGATGATATGGAGATTATTGCCACTTGAGCTGCTTGTAATTTAGCAGTATTTTTCTTTATTGAATCTACATCATTATCAATAACCATGGAATTGAATTGTGCCTGTACGATGAAACCTATGGAATATATATAAGATTGCCCTACACCTTGTAAAAGTGCTACAATGATATAATACAGTATAAATTTTGTTGTCTTGACACTTTCCCATATGGTTAAATCCTTTAAATCTGCGAAATTATTATTATCGAGATGAGATTCTGTTAAGGCCTTAGATACAGCTATTTCAGAATTAAGTGATGTGGGTTCATCATTTATGGATTCATATTCGTTGCGTAATGTTGAATATTTAGTTGGGGATTGATGTGGAGATGTAATGTTGTGGTTATCACTACTTGATAACCTTGGTGATAAATTCATTAAAAGCATATTTCTTGAATGAATATTACTTACTGCTGATTGAACTGAATTATTAGTATTATTACTGTTGGTATTTATAAATTCATCCATGGATGATGAAGTATCACTATTCAACAAGATTTCAGAATGGTTCTCTAAAGAAGAGTACATATCCTTTTCCCGTATGATATCATCTACATATTCCATAGTGAACACTCCGACCAACGATGTCAAAGGACATACGATTAGTAAGAATAAGAAGACATTTGACATATTGTTACCAAACAAATGAGTACAAAGTGTGGAAAAGAATAATCCAGATAATCCATATAATGAAATGGGGCATGCACCAGCAGTACCTCTATGATTTGGGAAATTAACCGTACAAACTTTCATAGCACCATAGAATGAGCAAACTGATCCGAACCCTAACGATATCAAAGCCAGTATCAAAAGGAATATATTTGAGATGGCATGATTATAACAGACATAAAGGATAACATAGGCAAGCAATTGACATATTGTTCCAACTAGGGACGAATATTTTGGGTTTGTGTCAACGATCATACCTGCAACCATCCCCAAGACGGAGCTACCCAAATTGATGGACAAAGCAACATTACTGCTTTGGTTCATGGGGATCCTGCATCTAGTCAACAATTGTGGTGCGTAGTATGAATAAATGTATGGTGTGCCTGCACCTAGGGCCACAATGTTGCTTCCGACGAAGGAAGTGACCAGTCTGGAGTGTCTGTTGGCCATTGTATCGTCGATGTGTTTTCTGTGGTCTTTGTGTGTGTGTTTTCCCAGTAGCAGCTATCCACAACAAACTATCACCGACAACAAACTATCAGCAACCAACAACAAACTATCAGCAACCAACAACAACAAACTAACAACAACAACGCCAAAAGAGATAAACACTCTGCGTAGACGAAAGAGGAAACATCACCGATCTGGAATGAGCGATGTTGAAAAACACGTTAGCAGGAAGCGATGAGTTGGCCACAAAGAACGCGATGGCACAAGAACAGCAGAGAAACCCGCAGACCACGGACCCTGTGAAACATGCGTTGGACAAGTGGGACAGGTTGAACCAACTGTGGTATGATGTGTACTGCGAACGCGGTGATGACACAAAGGTAAGACGTCAGCTGCATGAGTTGATCGACACCGCCAAGAGGGAGAAGGACAGCCAGTTTGTAGCGCGATTAGTGCATTTGAACAAGGTCTGGAAGGACAAACACACAGAAGAGAGTAGTGTGCTTTGGAAGACCGCTAAGATAGGTGACAAGATATACCCACCCATATGCACTACGGCCGCCTCACCTGTAGCGTGGTCCCCAGAACAGTGTAAACTTAGCGTAGGCCACTCCATAAGAGTACAGGATAAGTACACCACAACAGCAAGGCTAACACCAAATGAACCAAGGAACGGTTGTATCGAACAAAATCCTGATATCAATAACTGTTCCTTTGCTGCATCAATGATCAATATAAGAAGACATAAGATTGATATTCCAGAAGTGGTAAAACTACCTAATAACTATTATCATGTCAATTTGTCATTCAACGGTTGTTCAAATAGACTAGTCACGGTAAATGCAAATTCTATTCCAACTAATGCAAGTGGTGATCAACAATTATCCATATATTCTGACAATTTAGACGATAAACTTATTGAATTAGCATATTTACAATTGAAAAATGGATCTTATTCCATTACTGGTTCCAACGTCACTATGGACACTTTTCTATTAACTGGGTTCTTACCAGAGATTGTCAAGACAGATTTTTATGATTTCGATACTTTATATAAATACTTTAAAAGTGATTATTGTCTCATGGGACTGGGTTCTCATGGCGATAAATCCAGATTAGCCTCGAATTTGCTGGTGAATCATGATTATTCAGTAATTGATTTCAATTCCACTGATAAAAAGATAATCTTACAAGATCCATTGAATAGTAAACTAAACCTACAATTTGATATGACCCAAATAAAGAAATTTTTCAATCAGTTATACATTAATTGGGATTCTTCTAAATTATTCAACAATTGTAAAACTTTAACTTTTTGGTACAATACTGAAGTATTTAACAAATACAACACTAACATCGATAAACCAAATTTTTTGGTCGAAAATACTTCAAATAATACTGAACTAATTTGGATACTCTTGGAATCACATATTACCACTCAAGATATCAATGAAGAAATTAATATATCATATCTCAGGAAACTATCCAGGGCAAATGTGTATGATGAATTATATTTACCGACAAATACTGCTTCCAATATTGGTCTTCAATTGCTAAAATTGGAATTGAAACCAAATGAAAAATTACATTTCCTTTGTTACTCCAATTTCTCTAAATATTTCACTTTAAGACTTTATTCTGTCTTACCTAACATTAACTTGACACAATGCAAAAATGAATCCTTTGCTAAATCTTTGGAATTTTCTGAATTGGCAAGTGATATGACAGATTCATATGGCTCTAGTTATTATTTCCAAAATCCAACTTTTCAAATTGAAATACCTGATAATTTACAACAACAACATGAAATTTTATTAAACTTATTATTAACCACTGAAGATAAGCAATGCTTATTGAATTGTCAGCTTTTTCATGCAAATGATTACCTCTTACAGAAACCAATCATTTTCGATAACAGATACACTTTACAAAATTATTCTAAATTCCAAATACCGATACTAACTAATCAAAAATATAATATTGTGTGTTCTTGTCGTAACAATATTAAAGATTTAATTAATATGAAACTGATTACTACTTTCACTAATCAAGATCTTATCAATAAATGTGGCCAAGATATGAGTTTGATCAAGTTAAGTAAAATTAACCCAATTTTCAATGGTCTTCTGTACCAAGAATATCAACATTTCACATTTCCACCAAATACAACAAGGTTGAAAATTTTAATCGATAATGATACTTTCAACTCATTATTTATACGTTCCGTCATTGATGATTCAAATAATAATAATGCTGAAATTAGATGCAACATTTTTGATAGAGATGATCATACTAATTTACATTTCGATGACAAATTCTATAAGCAAATGATCGTAATACCAAATTTTGAAATAAATGCAAATAACACACCTGTATTATTAATGGAATTAAACAAGAAATTTGAAGTCGATATAAGGATTAAAATTTTCATTGGTTCTAAGAAAAGAATCAAAATGATAAAATTTGACAAAAAAAAAAATATTAAGTAAATAAATTTCCTTATATGACAATATATATTTATCTTTTTTGTTCTTTATTATACAATTTCACTCTTTCTGCTTTATTGTTTTCTGTTTTCTTGATTATAGATTATTCCAACCAAATAACCAATTGTTTAAAGAATTAATCATACCACCATTGTTATTGTTACTATTGTTATTGTTATTATTACCATTTTCATTCTTACTTAACAGTTCTTCACGTTTACGCATCTTATTCTCTAGATTTAGAATAAAATTATGATTATCAGCATTAGAATTATGCACAAAAAGTGATTTACCATCCATGATATTCAGTCTTTGGATAAATGGTAAATTGTTTGAATTTTCTTTCGTAGCGTTTAACATACTGGGTAAGTTAGCAATATTATTAGTAGTTGTAGTGGAAGAATTATCAGATGTAGTTGCTTTATTATCAAATTCATTTGATACAGAACCAAACACATTATTTGAAAATTGTTCCGCGGAACGACTATTATCAGCAGTAGACAGATTGAATTGGTTACTCACGATATCATTTGTTTGATTCATTAAATTGTTGCCATTGGAAAGTGCATTATTATTTATATTGGATGTCACTGTAGTCGGAGAAGATAAATTTGTAATATTTAAAGTGTTTTCACCAATATTTTCATTTTTATTTATCTTACAAGATGCTAATTGTTCAATAATATTCTTACTATATGGTACACAACCTAATAATGAACCAGCAAAAATAGTACCATTTTCTTTCAAAGCACGTAATGCAGATGCTTGAGAATTATAAGTTAGTTTAACCCAACCATCACCAGTATAAATTGGGTATTTAAATTCAATGTCTAAATTTTTAGTATTCGCATTATTTGAAGATGATGATGTATTAATTGTAAATCTATTAATTCCAGTGGTACGCCTTAATACTTCAAAATTTTCTAAAATATTACCAAAATGGGAAAAATGGGTTATGATGTTATTTGAAACAGATTCAGGATAACCAAATACAATAATGGCAAATTCATTATTTTGTGTAACTTTATTTTGCTTATCTTTATTTATTGTATTATTCTTATTAGAGACAGTATTTACAGAATCGTTCTTATCAAATACATTGGTGGATGATCTTTTGGTATCACTGAGTGGATTATTTGAGTGATTCTGAATGCTATTCAAGTTGGCATTATTATTTATAGAACTGGAATTGATAGAATTTTTTATGCCATCATTATTGACAATATTGGTATTGATAAAGGCTGAATTTGGTATTGATCCAAATTCATCTTCACGTTTCCAATCATTTAAGGAAACTAATGGTGGTGCATCATTAGAATCTATCAATAAAGTGTCATTATTGATTTGTGAAGAAGAATTAAAGATATTATCACCTTTTTTATTCAAACCATTACCATTATTAAAATCTATTAAATTTTTCTTAGAACCAAAAGTTATATTATTGAAGCCAGAACCAACATTTTGATAAGTAGTTCCGTTCAATAATTCATTCTTACTTTTCAAAGATCCAGTACCATGATAAAAATTACTATCTAGCTCATTATTTGAATCGTTATTAGAATCATTGATAGAAGTGTTATGGTCATTATTTTTCAATCCGTTTCTTAAAGTAGATCTTTTCACTAAATTTTGAGGAATAACTCTTTTCTTTGGATTATTATACCAGGAAGGTTCATTCAAATTATTCATACTGGCAGTCATTGTAGAGTTTGAATTCAAATTTGAAATATACTGTTGGGATGGGATCTGAGGGATGCTGACTCCAGTTTGAGGTAGCTGTGCAGATTGCTGAGTTTGGTTTTGACTCATAAATGATGGTTGTAAGTTTGCGGAACCATTTATAGTAGAGCCGCTAAAAGTTTGTGTACTTGATGGGTTCAAATTTGATTGATTGGCAAGTATATTAACATTAGCAAAGCGGTTAGAACTGGCAGCTGTATTGTTAGTGTTATTGAAATTCAAGCTAGATTGCATATCGATTCACACAGGGACCAATCTTTTGCTTACGTGAAGAACAAACTTTATCGCTGAGAAAGAGTTGATGCTTTTGATTAATATCGACATTTTTGGAAATAAAAAAATAATATGTCACGTGATAGAAAATTTGCTTTTTCAAGTTACCTTATAGGGTTAGCATATTAGGGCTGAATATTATATTAGGTTTAAACTTTATATAAAGTTAGTGATACACATACTATTGTTTATTGTTTCTTTCAGCCAAGTAAAACTAGTTTTCATCAACATCTCTTATTCTAACAACGACTTTTCCCTTTGCCTTGTTGGACTCCAATCTTTCAATGGCTGGTTCAAAATCGGATAAATCATACCTTGAATCCAACTGTGGTTTAAATTCACCATTCTTAATCATTTTGGCAGCCAATTCCATAAATTCTGCTTCTGGTTTAACCAAGATAGAATGATAGTTGAATTTTCTAAAAGGATTGTAAGTTCTGTATAACATAGCAAATGGTAATAACATGGCCCAAATATTACTCATTGGGTTCTTGAAATTTAATTTGGCATCACCAGCAATAGTAATATATTGTGAATTTGTTGATTTTGGTTTCAAATAAGTTTCAATATCATTGAAAAAATCTGAATTACCAACAGAATCAAAAATTAAATCAAATTTTTCACCATTAAATTCGTTTCTGATTAAATCTTGCACTTTGGCTAATTTATCTGGTTGATCGTATGGTACTAAATGATCATAACCAAATTTTGAATTGTGATCAATGGACTTGCTATTACATATACCGACAACTTTACCCACATGTAAATGATTCTTAGCAATTTGTACAAGACAATTGGATACTGATGTGGAAGCACCAATGACCAAAATTTTGGAATCATGACTCCATTTTTGATTTTGACGGAAAAGAGTCGCAAATGCTGTACCGAAAACTAATGGATAAGAAGCGTTAATATCAAATTGATTAAATTTATTGAAATTGATTTCAGGGAAATCTTTTGGATCGAATTCATTTAAATGTGTTATCGATGCTTGTTGGGTTGGATTTATAATCAAATAATCAGAAAGTGTACCTCTCGGACCATAAAGATGGTTGAAAAAACCATTAACTTTATCACCAACTGACCATTTTGTGGAATCTACATTTTTACCCATTCGAACAATTATACCGGCATAATCTCTTGAATAAGTCTTCAAAGAGGATGTTGAAACCCATTTACTCAAAAGACGATGCACTAATAGATCGACTGGATTTAAGGCAGCAGAATAAACTTTAATGACAATTTCATCGTCTGTGTAGCAAGTATCTAAGTTGAGTTCACTGGTAGTAATAGAAGCAGGTGTGGAGTTATTGACAAAAGTAAGTGAACGTTGGGTCACAATAGATTCAGACATCTTGTTTTTATATTTTTTTGTTCTTGTTATGTGCGTTCAAAATAGTGTGGGCTACTATTCTTTTAGATCTTTTCAAAAATGAAGATTCAAATGAGCTTCTGTAAGCAGTTTCTTCGACTATTTTATACTAAGGAAGAAAAAGTTAAGGAAGCTATAAATTTTCATGCAACGCACTTTGAAGTGTTTTCACGTAATTTTGGAAGGTTCGGTAACGTAAGCGAAGACTTCCCGGATTCGTAATTACGAGAAAAATTACACAGAGCAATTACTAATCTGCAAAAAGGAAAACCATGGAATACATTGAAGTGCACAAAGATTAGTAATCCTTCAGGGGTTACGAAAAGAAAATGCAAAATTGCGGAAGGAGTTATCTATTCGGAAAATCTTCTCTATATTTCTCCTCATTTCTCTCACTGACAGAAAATTAGATAGGTTTTCTATTAGGGTTGGAAAACGGGAAAGATTATGTTAGGGGCTACCGCTGACGACTCAATTGGTAGCACGACTGATGATTAATTTTGTTGCAACATGATTTACGCAGAAATTGTGAGAAGAATGTTTGATGGCCTTATCTAATACATTTTGTTCGACAGCAGTACCACAAACTTGTTTTCTAGTCGAAGGCGTTCGGCGGTATGCTTAATGTCATAATTTTTGTATTTGTGTCGTTTCTTTCGTAGACCTTGCGTAGAGTTCAGTGAAACATTAATGCAGAATTACTCAATTTAGCAAGGAAGGAAGAAAAATAAATATTGAATGATTCTGCTATCCAGTAAGTCTGTGAGTCTAAAAAATGTTTGTAAAAAGATAGAAAGAGCACTAAAAATAAGAATAATTAATTTTTTGTATTGATTTGAATATGGTCGCGAAATCTAAATAAGTTATATATAAGACAATAAACAAAAGTGATATTTAATAAGATCAATAATGCCGTCACAAGCAGGAAGGTTTTTTATTGTTATATATATATGTGAACTAAGTGACGGTGTTCCGTTCCAGCAACTGTCTTGTTCAATTGATTTAGATTAAATTGATTTATGATGTTCAGTTCTAAAACTTCTCGTTATTTTAATGGTGTATTTTTCCTCTTTGGTTGAATTTATTTAATATTATTACCTGATAGTGAATGAATTGATGTACTTTTGCTTTTTCTACGTTTGTCTTATTATAAGACTTGTGATCATTAATCGGTTAATTGGACTTTGTCAACTAGGCCTGTATCCACATTATAAATAAGACCATGAACCCTTATTCCCCTATTTTCAACAGCATCTTTCACTACAGCCAATTTCATTAATTTATTGATTTGTTTTTGAACATTTAATTCTGATAATTTTTTACCCATTTTCAGAAGGTTATTATTTAGATCTGGATCATTCTCTAATAATGTTTTATTCTCTTGTAACAATTCTTCCACATCATTTAAATAATTATAAAGTTTGTAACAATTAAAATTAGCATTCATTGGTTTATTATTTGTCAAAGTATTTCTTCTGCGTAAAAGACAAGTATTTATACCACCACAATCTGTATGACCGCAAACAATGATTTGCTTGATACCTAAACAATTTATAGCATATTCCAAAGCCGATTCAGTGGAAATGTCATTTTCTACAAATATATTGGCAATTGTCTTAACTGTAAATACTTCACCTGGATCGTAACCTAGGCATGATTCATTATAACGAGCATCTGAACAACCTAGAAAAAACGTATGTGGTTCATGTTTTGTAATAGCAAATGGTGAAATAAAATTGGGGAATTGTTGTTTCATACTACCAGCCCATTTTTCATTTGCCACTAAAAGATTAGTAGATGAATAATTTTTTTGTAAATCGACAGTGTTTAATATATCGATACCCATAATTATGTTTTTGACTTTATTGATTTTTTTGCTTATTAGTTGTTTAATAAAATTGTATATATGAGATATGATTGCAGAAGAGTATATAAAATTTCATCAAAGAAAAAGTATTTATATCAGCATCCATATATTAACGAAATCATATCAGATAATGACAGTCATTTATTTTTATGTTATACCTCACTGAAGTAATGTGGTATTCATAGATGAGATAACACTTTTGTAGCGGAAGAATACTTCCATACCTATATGATGTAATGCTTGGGTAGCTAGCGAAATTTGCACGGTCGAAGAGGAGAGGCTCCCTTTGACCACGTTTTGTACATGTCCCCAAGGCAGACACGTACTTAACACCATGTTTAACTCCACTGCGTGATGGCAAAACCTGGGTAAAGTGGACGTCGCGCAAATTTGTGCTAAGCCTGACTTCATCACACTGACGTCAACTTGACAAAAAGCCGGTTCTTTCTGTGTTTTTCGAAACCCTCCAGAGGATTTTTTGATAACCCACAACGACAGCAGGACAAACCCGGGGGCTACTTCTACCCATATGGGAAGTTCCTGATAACAGCCCCAACCTTCCATATTTGCCCCCCTGTGCTAACATTTTAGGGTAGGGGTTTTGTTTTGTAACGTTTGACTTTAGCTGAGGGACTTCAGCTCAACTCTTACAGGCATACACAATAAGTACTACGTATACTGCAGGCATTTGTACTGCGTTGATTAGATATATACATGAAATCTACGATAGTTAAGCACTACAAAGGCTGTAGTACATAGCAGTCAATAGTGAGGAAATCGCTTTTGAGTAGATCGCTATTTGCCGCCGAATATAGCTCTATGGATTTCTGAGAGAAACAAACAGCACAAGAAAAAAAATAAAAAAAAAAGAAGAACTCGGCAATCGGCGGCGCGGCTACGATGAGTTCCTGATTGAAATTAATCGAAGGACTTGGTTGATCTAAAATCTTTTCGCGGAAAGAGCAACACAAGAAAAAAAAAATCGCATCATTCAGAACATAATCAAAAATTTATCGGAGAGCACGATGGCGGAATTTAATTTCGTATCATGTCCACTGATCTTTAAATTGTCCAGCACCACATATTTATTTCCAGACAAATTATTTTTTCCGTCTCTCTTTATTAACATCTCCCAAAGAGCAAACTAAAAGCCACAAAGTCCAAAAAGAAAAGAATTGTCGAGAGGTACCTATTGGAATGGCGTTGACCCAAAAAGAAACGAATTTACGTTTGGCCAAAGTTTAACACATGGAGTGGACATACGTTCTTCGTTCAATTTCATGAAGGCTCTTCAACCCTTTAAATTTGTTTGGTGACGTAATCCAGTTCTTCTAAATGAAGGCTTATCTGAAAAGCGCATTGCGTTTCAACAAAAATATCAGTAATCAACAATACATCAGCATTAATTTTCAGGCGTTGACAGCCCCACCCTATTAGCAGTTTTACGGATCATTTCATCTTGTGTCAACTGTGATGCATAAGTGGCGTAATCTCTCTGTAATTTTGCTAATGTTTCCTCATTTTCTAAATATTGTACTATATCTGGCCAAGGATCAGTCATAGCATGTGAATTATTGGAGGTAACGGTATTTTCAAGAAATTTTTTATTTCTCTTCCAATATATATCACGTAACAGGCCATGATCATCATTGTATAAAACTGATTTATCATTACTCAGCTCCTTAAGATCCTGTTGTAATCGATTAATTCTACTGCTCGTCATCCCATTATCATTTTGAGAACTACCAAGTAATCTATATTTCAAGGTCGAAATCTCAGTCTGAATATGATTTTGTCTTTTCGCTAACATAATTGGTCTCTGCAGTTTAATAAGATTTCGCAATAACCGCCTATATGTTGATACTCTGGGATCCATTTTTGCTTTTCTATGTTATCTGATTTTGAAGTTCTGTATGTTTTTCGAAATTGCAGTTTATCTATAAACTTTATAGTGTAAAGTAAATTGATTTAAAAAACTTGGTCCCAAAATTTTACACATAAAAAATCCTGAAACCCTTGAAAGTAAGTATTCCTGCTTGCCCTAATACCAAATTCTTATGGTTGTTGTTTTTTACAGGATAGAATTCTTTCCACTACAGAGGAGTATAAATTTTAGGCTTTGATTTCAACACCCAGGTCTTGATAAAAAGCAACTCAGTCATAGTTCTACCTTCTGTAAATGTACTATACCCAACCATTACCCTAAGTACACGCTTAGGGTTCCCAAGTTGTGTTTTCTCGAAACTCAAAAAGGGATCCGAGATCTCGGGAGTTTCGAGAATTTCAAGGAAAGGAAAAAATGGGACCAAAACCGATTTCTCGGATTGTTTTTTGTCAAATGATCATTAATTAATTTTAATGACACTTTTATAACTTTTACCTTTATATATATCGATAAATATTAATATAAATATATTGTTAACTTAAATAGCTATAAATTAAGCTAGACTGCTTTGTTTTGCTCCAAGAACACCTGATTAAAAAGTTACCTCTCCCCATATCCAAACAATGCTAAGAAATTTGATGAATAATAGGACAATAGCCAAAAGATCCTTTGCTTCAATTGAAAAAATTTTACCTAAAAAATACGGTGGTCGTTATACGGTAACATTATTACCAGGTGATGGTGTTGGTAAAGAAATTACTGATTCAGTTATTTCAATTTTCGAATCAGAAAATTTACCTATTGACTGGGAAGTCGTGGATATTAATAGTTTGGATTCCATAAATGAAGCTGTTGAATCATTAAAGAGGAATAAGATTGGGTTAAAAGGTATATGGCATACTTCTATGGATCAAGCTGGTCAAGGTTCATTAAATGTTGCCCTAAGAAAGCAACTAGATATTTATGCTAATGTGGCTATCTTCAAATCCATGGAAGGTATCAAGACAAGAATCCCAAATGTCGATCTTGTTGTCATTAGAGAAAACACTGAAGGTGAATACTCTGGATTAGAGCATGAGTCTGTTGAAGGAGTTGTGGAATCTTTAAAGATAATCACCAAAAAGAAATCTGAAAGAATTGCTAGATTTGCATTTGATTTCGCTAAGAGAAATGATAGAAAACTTGTTACAGCTGTACATAAGGCAAATATTATGAAGTTAGGTGATGGTCTTTTCAAAAACACTGTACAAGAAATTGGTGCTAAAGAATACCCAGATATTAAGACAGATACAATTATTGTTGATAATGCCTCGATGCAAGCAGTGGCCAAACCACATCAATTTGATGTTATGGTGACACCTTCGATGTATGGTACCATTATTGGTAATATTGGTTCAGCATTAATTGGCGGTCCAGGTTTAGTGGCAGGTGCTAATTTCGGTACAGAATATGCAGTTTTTGAACCTGGTTCCAGACACGTTGGTTTAGATATTAAGGGTCAAAATGTGGCTAATCCAACTGCAATGATTCTATCATCTACTTTAATGCTAAATCAATTAGGTTTAAGAGATTCATCGAACAGAATCAGCAATGCTGTTAAAAAGGTTATCAAAGAAGGTAAGACAATCACCAAAGACATTGGTGGTACTGCAACTACCACAGAGTTTACACAGGCAATTATTGACAAGCTAGCCCAAACCCCAATATAATGGTACTAACTTGTGGAACTGTACATATCATGACAAAGAACTTATCTACACATATAGCACCAATGTATAGTATATGTAAGTACTGAAACGAGACATAATTTTAGGTTATCTTAAACGTGACGTTAGGGCATTCATATAGGGTCTATTTCCAAATGACCAGGGTACTTCGGATTTTTCAAAAACCCTCACCGTTTTCAAAGGGATTTAAACATTGAAATTAAGCAAACACATGTGAACATCGATGGGTATAGTATGAGTATTATAAATGAACCATCTGTGGATTTACACCTGAAATTAAATGAACAATCATTTCATATACCTTATACTTTACTTAGGAGGAACTACAAACTATTTAATGAGCTATTAGAAAGGGAAACTTTACAACTGAAGAGAAAATTTCAAGAATTTAATCAATTATCAGCACAAGCAACACATGGAGATGACTCTAATCGAGATTTCCAAAATGATAAAGCACTTATAAATAAGCTGAATGCAATTATTAAATCCATTGATAATTTTGAAAAAAAAATTGGTAAGATTGTTAATACAGAATTAGAGATCTTACATAGAATTGACAAAAGAATCAATTTTTTCAAAGACTTGAACGAAATTAAGATAAACCAAAATCAAAAGGACTTAATCAATTGGTATCAAAATTATACAAACATACTAATTAGTGATTATTTGATAAGAAATGGTTCCATATTAGATTCGAAAAATAGTTTTTTAGTAGATAATAATTGTAGTAATAATTCTGGTGTAACTTTTTTGAAACAACAAAATTTACAAGATTTATTGGACTATAACATCTTATTAAATGCAAATAAGATTTGTAAGTCCTTGACAGAGTCTAATGAATTGTCTTTATTAATTGACTGGATTGATGAAAATAAAAGATATTTAAATACAAAAAATAGCAATTTGGAATTTTTAACTAGATTACAACAGTATATTGAATTTTTGAAAAATGACGAATATGAATCAGCAATTGACTGTTTACAAAAATATCTGTTTAAATTCCTGAATACAAATTTTGATGATCTGAAAATTGCTGCTGGATTACTAGTTTATATTGGCAACTGTCAGAATTATAAAGTAAATGAATCTAATGTTCCGATGAAAAAACGTTATCATAATTTGGATAATATCATTAATGGTACATCTTATGTTTCCAATAGGGATACTAGTAATAATGGCACAATTCCAATTGAAGATAAAAAATTCAAGTTTTATTATCTTTTCAAGAAAAATTTACCAGCACAAAACATAAATAGCAAAAGAAAATATCACTTCAATAACCCACATGATATTGAAGGTAATATTGATGATGATACAAATAATAATTTATGTTTAAATCAAACCTTCATCCCAAAGACAGAAATATTTTGTGAAAATAGAGATCATTTGATGGAATATAGAAGATTACTTGATGATAATAATTGGAGTAAATTAAATGATTTATTTTTAGAGGAATACTATTCATTATATGGTATATCTATGCATGAACCATTATTGATTTATCTATCACTAGGTATTTCATCCCTAAAAACAAAGGCTTGTCTTCATCATACTAATATTATGCCACCGGAATACAATCATCTTTTAGATAGTACTTTAAATCAATATGAAGTGAAAAATTCATGTCCTGTTTGTTCTTCACTCTTTAAGGATATTACGGTAGATATGCCCTATGCACATCATACGGGTTCCCGTCTTTTCGAAAATCCTGTGATGTTACCAAATGGCAACATTTTTGACTCTAAAAAATTGAAGCAGCTGTCACAAATAATTAAAAGTAAAGGCTTGAAAGATTTGAATGATAATGAAGTTTTTGATCCAATTGAACAACAAGTATATTCAGAGTCAGAATTCATCAAGATGTTCCCAACTTGAAACTTACTTTATTTTAAAGTACTTAAAGAAATTATGTTATTTTTTTGACTATCTTATGTTCACTTCATTATTGAGATGGCCTATTCTCATTTACTTAATCATTTCCTAAAAAGAGTAAAAACAGACTAACATTTTGTGGGATGTCAAGTAACAAGAATATAATAATCTTATCTTACACTACCGGATATGAATTGAAGCAAAACTTTATTGATTCAATAGGACGAGGGTTTTGTCAATACTAACTTTATTATTACAAATTATTAAGTCGTATATATTTACACTTATTTTATTTTTCAAATATTCACGATTTTAATCACTATCTTCTTCATCTCTTCCAGCATCAGCCTTACTGCCTTTTTTGGCTTTACGTTTCTCAAACTCTCTGAAAATGTACGTTCTTGCATCTCTTTCCATTGCTGGTTTTGTGGTATCTTGCTCGCTATTTGTTCTTTTATGATGATATTCTGGGTAATTGGACCATTCAAATTTACAAGATTTATCCAAAACTAAATTATTCTTCTTCGCTAAAATTTTAATTTGCCAAGAATCATATGGTTCACCATTAAATGTAGACAGTATAATTCTACCAATACCATTTTCACTTATTTTATCAGTTTCATTTTCATTCTGTATAGTATAACCTTGTGAATAACCATCACGTTTAATCTTGACGTAGTTATTGATTAACTTGAATAATTGATTTGCTGAATCAAAATAACCAAAGACTAATTCTTGATGATCCCTAATATTCTTATCTTGATCTTTGATACCCTTACCAGTATGTGGGAAATTGAACATTATATTATTTAGATATTTTAGTGCCCAATTCTTCCCTAATTGTTTTCTCCATGGTGTATGTTTTGACAATTTGAAAGTTTTAATCAAATTCATTGCATTTATTTGGAAAAAAACCTTAACACCTGCTTCAATAAGGAAATTATAATTATCTTCAAAACAATTTGGATATTTCAACTTTAATTCATTCACTGATGCATCATAACTTGTAGCAATCAAGTTTTCTGGTTTAATATATTCTTGTTCAATAATTGATCTCGCAAAAGAGAAATCACCTTCCCCAACTAAAAGTAAAGTCTCATCTTCACCGAATGGTATAAATTTTGCTGTTTGTTGTCTTTGATATTCTTGATGTTTAATTAATTTTTGAGATTTTTGTTGTTTTGATTTAATAATATTATGTTGCTTCTTTTTAGCTGCTTTATTTTGCTTTTCAGCAGCTAAGTGCTTTTGTAAAGCCTGTTTTAAACCTTTGGAAGTACTTTTACCTTTCAATTTTCTACCCATTGTCTATTGTTTTTTAGTCGATGAGCTCTTCGATTCACGACTGAAATTTTTCAAGATGATATCGAAAATTGAAAAAATTTCATCTCATCGCAAAATTTCAAAGAAAAAAATAAAAACTTTGAGAAAGACAAAATTTCTTCCAACGAATGAGTCGTTTTCTTAAAGAAGATATTGATTTACTCATGCAATGTAGTACAGGGGTTGCATCTGGTTGTTGTTCTTCCAACTAAAAATAATGTGAAACAAAAAATAAATGGTCCCTAGCAGGATCGAACTGCTGATCCCCGCGTTATTAGCACGATGCCTTAACCAACTGGGCCAAGGGACCATTTTTGAAATTTGAATTTCAGTACAATTTTAACACTAGACACTTTTATCACGTTTCTGTTACTTTAAGTTAATTTTTTAATATTTGCCTTAGTGGAAGATATCGAATCTCTAGTTCAGTTTACTGAAATTGAAATTATAAAGGAAACTTGCTGTTGTATTAAGGAATATATAAAATAAATCTTGAAATATATGATTGATATTTGATCGTATAGATTCATTCTGATATTTCAATACGCAACTAAGACTCAATAGTAAATTCTTGTTGAATTTGAAAAGGTTTTTTTAAATATTACTGCCGTCCTTGTATTAAACTATTTTTCTTAGAATCTTCTTGGGAAACTTTGAAAAAAAATTTTATTTTACTTTTAGTTACAATTTTCAGTGAAAGATGAATCCTGAAGAAAACCATAGACAAACGCAAATTGAAGATATTTTATTTAACGAATAAATCACATCTGGTTTGAAGTACAAACCAACTCATTCGTTCATGAACCAACCGCAAATTAAACCGTATGCTCATGGTTCCAGTCTGATAGTTGGTAGCCACCATGTCAAAGTTATCAAGCATCTAGTCAATGGTGGGTTTGCTCAAGTTTATGAAGTGGAGATGTCCCCATCATATACTAACCCAAATGACAATACGACTACAAATATTGCGTGCTTGAAAAGAGTCATAGTGCCAGATAAGATTGGTCTAAACGTTTTAAGAGCAGAAGTAGATGCTATGAAGTTGCTAAGAAACAATAAGTATATTGTTTCATATATCGATTCACACGCATCAAAGTTTTCAGTTGACGATGGCTCGTATGAGGTTTTGTTATTAATGGAGTACTGTCCGAAGAAGGGTCTTATTGATTTTTTGAATACTAGATTACAAAACAGATTAACTGAAAGTGAAATTTTAAATATCATGAGCCAAACTTGTCAAGGTATTGCTGAAATGCATCGTTTAAGACCCCCATTAATTCACCGTGACATTAAAATTGAAAACGTTTTGATTGCAAATGATTTCACTTTTAAAGTTTGTGATTTTGGTTCAGTTTGTGGTATCATTAGACCACCAAAAAATCTACAAGAATTTAATTATGTTCAACATGACATAATGAAAAATACCACTGCTCAATATAGGTCTCCAGAAATGTTAGACTTGAATAGAGGATTACCAATTGATGAAAAATCTGATATTTGGGCGTTAGGTGTATTTCTATATAAATTGTGCTATTATACTACACCTTTTGAACAAGTTGGTGAATCTGCCATCTTACAAAGTAAATTTCAATATCCTGCATACCCGCAATATAGCGATCGTTTGAAAAATTTAATTAGAGTTCTACTATTGAATAATCCCCTACAGAGACCAAATATTTGTCAAGTGATAGAAGAAGTGTCAAGAATACAAGGTATACCGTGCCCTATGAAAAATTTCTATCTAGAGAGAATAGAGAAACAGCAGAGCGAACAACTGCTATCAATGAATAAATTCCCTACATTAGATCACCAATCTATTTCCCCAATCAAATCAAGCACAACGCCCGTGCGAACAGTTATTTTACCGTTGAAACCTCAGTTATCACCAGTTAAAACTTATACAATTCCGATTCAACAACGTCTTGACCATAGCAATTGGGTTAATAATGACCCTGTGAAGAGTAATTATCCTGATATCAATAAGGATAAGTTGCCAAATGAATTGTTGCACACTAAGTCAGCTGCAACATTAACTGCATTGTCAGATGGGTACAATAAAACTCCAACAGCAATACCGCTAACATCCGCTCGATCATTTAATGACATATTTCAAAAAGCTTCAGCAACGATGAACAGTAATAACTTAGAATGGAAATTGACTCCTCCTAATAGTTACAGTAATAATGGAAATTACATGAGCAACAATAATATACGTAAAAATAATGGGAACACCAATTCTGAAGTGAATTCTACGAATGACAAAACTTTTAGTTACAGCACTAGTCCTATAAAAAGTGATTTGTTTTTGGAAAGAAAAAAATCCTCACGAAGATCATATGCGCGTCATAATGACAGAAGCAACAGCAATAACAGTCATACATCTCAAAATTTCAATAATAGTAGTAGTGTTAACGAACCTGCTGCTCATTCCTATGGTCAAATACAAACTGAATCACCATTTTTGAACATCTCGAGAACTAATTCTATTAGTTCCATTTCTTCTTCAATGTCTATTACGTCAAAACTCAACTTCAATAACAATAACCTTAACAATCATATGGATGGTAATGCGGCAATGGATAATTCCAATACTGGTAGTAGCATAGTACGTAAATTAAGTACAAAATTGATGAAAGTTATGACAAATGATTCAGGTAACACATCACCAGTAAGAAGTAGGCAAAATACTGGTAATAGTATAAGGTCCACTATTGATGCCTTGAGAAATAGTATTTCAAATGCTACTAATAATTTAAGAAATACATCCAATGTTGATTCATATGGCAATTCAAATACTAGAGTTTCATCTTTACAGAGCCGGTTTGAAATAGGGAAAGAGGCACCACGTTTGGATGATAGTAATAAAAGGAATAGTAGTTTACCGGTCTTTAATATACCGACTGATCAAAATAACAATTTGACAAATGGGAATAATTCGAGCACTGAATTTTTTTCACCATCACCAATGAAATTTGATGTCAATAAAGAAATGAAAGATTCCATTCAAAAACGTGTATTAGATTTATTAAGTGCGGCACAAAAATCACCTATAAAGAAAACTGCCTCGGGATATGGCAAATATACTAATAGAGAAAGTAGTAGTATCAGCTCTAATGAAAAAATATCACCTATAGAAAAGGATAACTTGATAGAAGAGAATGATGACGATGATAATGATGATTTATATATCACACGTCACAATGTTGTGTCAACTTCTTTACCCATCAAGAGGCAACTTTCTTCAAATAGAAGACAAGCCAGTGTTGTTATGCAATCATTAGAACCATCTAGAAAACCCAGTAATGGTAAAAAAATACCACCTAAAGTACCAAATAAACCACAGTTTTTGAAGCCTAAACCGCCAGTGAAGCCAAAGCATTTGTCTGATTTCAAGATACCTGAAAGTTTCAGCCACGGTGGTCGTAGGGACAAAATTTCTGTTGAATCCTTATGATAGCATCAGATTAAGATAAATTATTTCCTTAGGAAATAAGCAAATTAATTGATGACAATAAGTTTTAAGCTTTTCTTGGTTGTAATAAAATAGTTTTTTTTCACGTACCGTAGACATTCATCGGATCTCATTCCCGATCACCAAACTAAAACTTTCATTTGATCATTTTATTCATTGAGATATATACATACACAAAATATACAAATTTAATTGTTAATTTTTGAAGATCTAATATATTAAGGTATCAGTTTAAATTTACAGTCTAGCTAAGATATCATCAGTAACTTGTTGAGTGGTAGCGTTACCACCTAAATCACGAGTTAATACTTTCCCCTCTCTTAAATTAGCATCTACAGCTTGATGAATATCGAGAGCAGCATCATTATGACCCAAGAATTCTAACATCAAGGCTGTGGATCTTATTGTGGCGATTGGATTAGCAATACCTTTACCAGCAATATCAGGGGCAGAACCATGACATGGCTCACCAATAACGATTTCTGGACCCACGTTAGCACTTGGAACCACACCTAAGGAACCAACAAGAGCCGCAGCACCATCGGATAAGATATCACCGTATAGATTTGGTGCCACCACAACGTCGAAACATTCTGGTTCTCTAAACATTCTATAAACCATGGAATCGACAATTTGTTCATTGTAGTTAATCTTACCATATTTATCCTTATTTGATTCATAGACGTCTTTACAAATTTCTCTAAATAACCCATCAGATTGTGAAAGGACGTTAGATTTATGTGTCACAGTCAAAGTAGCTTGGCCATTATTTTGTAATCTTTGTAAAGCGATATCTAAAGCGATTGTAGCGATTCTTCTTGTGGCAATTTCAGTGATTCTCTTAGTGGCTTCAGCTACTTTCGTACCAGTAGATTTATCTGTGTAGGTCTTTTCAATTTTGATATATAAATCTTCAGTATTTTCTCTGACGATAATCATATCCACTGGTCTATCTTTAGTACCGGAGACGGATTTGACAGGACGAACATTTGCATATAGTCCCATTGCCTTTCTTAAGGCCACAATTGGGGAAGAATAGCCTTCCACTTTAGTAGTTGGTGATTGCACAGCACCGAATAAAGCACCTTGACATTGTTCCTTCAATATTTTAACGGTTTCATCTGGTAAAGCTTTACCTGTGTCTAAGAAGGTTTGGAACCCAGCTTGTAAATCGATAAAATCAAATGATAACCCATGTTTAGAGTTTAAATTTTCCAAGATCTGTTTACCGGCAGGTATAACTTCTTTACCGATACCATCACCGGGAATCAAACCTATGGTTAAGCGTTTAGAAGCGGCATTAGAGGCTAAACCACGATAAGAGGCCAATTTGAAAGCAGTAGATCTTAGCATTTTATCTAGAGGGAAGTTGTTCTGTGTGTGGTGAAGCAATTGCAAAAAAGGTGGAACAGACTGCAACACAGACACGCTATCTTCCAGATTCCTTTATATAATGGTGATTCCTGGTGGACACAGTCCAAATCTGTCACCTTTAGTCACATCATTTTCCCATGGAATTTCAAATAACCACGGAATTTCAGAGGAAAAATCGTTTTTTTCGAGGCTCTGAAAAATTGCTGCTCCTTCTGCGGTCTTCTTCTACTGGGGGGCTCCTGGGCTCGTTCCTTGCAGGCGGTCTTTCTAGGTCGGTTCTTCTGGGCCAGCCGATCTAGTCTGTAGCGTCCACACTAGGCTCATCCATGTCCTCCATAGTGGCTGCCGCTTGTGGGTCTGAGTCTGCTTGCTCCCACGATTGTGCTGGTGTGGAACGTCTTGAAGTGAGCACTTCGTCCTGCAAGATGACCTTCTGCTTCCACTTGTCGATCACTTGCTGTTCTCTGTCGAGATGGTATTCGATGGTGTCCTTACCAAACACAGACCCTAACATTGCTGCCTCTTCCACAGCGACACTTTCCTCCATTTCTTGCTGCATACGGACACGGTAGAATTCGTATCGAGCTTGATCGTATGCCTCCAACATACTCCTACTTCTATCTTGCCCTAGCAGATACAAAGTTCTTTGTACCACACTCTCCCCATCCAAGGGTTTACCCAGTTGTTGAATGTGGCTCCAATCGTACTCCACATCAATAGTGTTGTTCTCCAGCAAGATCATAGGTCTTGATCTTTCCCAAGGATGTTGATCATAAAACAATTGTCTAATATCATCCTCTAAGAGTTTAATCTTAGGTGCCTTGTACAACTTCTTAGCGTCCACTTGCTTCTCCATTTGCGTGTATCTTGTCTTGAATAACCCATTGGACCTTAACGCATGTAGTTTGTTCAATTCGGCTATCCTAGATTGTTTGGTGACTGGGTCAGATAATTTAGGTTCACGCATAAACTTCTTCCGTGGTGGGATCTGTGCCACTACATCATACCATAGGGGTGGCTTGTTGATAACGCCAGCTTTCAAGTATACAGAGGTCCTCTCCAAGATATTTACTGCGTTTTGTTGGATCTTCATCTTGTCTGACTTCGTTCTCGTTAGGGATTGGTGCAAATTAATTCAATTTCTTGTTCCGTTTTAAGTAAAATTCACATTTATTTAATGTACAAGATGATAACACCAAAAGGTATATATGTCTATCTTTATATATGGGGAACTATTTGAAGTCGTATATCTCGTTTTGACCATGACATAAGACACCGGCTCTCTTGGAACCCACAATATTTTCCAAGTTAAGGGCATCCAATTTACAGAAAATCGTCTTTACCGTGGAGATATTGATATCGACATTACCCAGGAATGCATTCTTACCAATGTTTCGTACTACTTCATTATAAAATTCTGGATTTGATGGGGGTTTATAGAAAATGACTTCTTTCACACCTTTGATTTCAAATCTTCTGTAATGATGTAATCTTTCAGTGTATAATAATACTTTCAAGCGTCCTTGTTGGAACAAAGTTCTGTTTTTATTGAGTTGCTTTTGTGATGAATACTCGTTGATGTCACCAAATAAGATTGTGGTCTTCTCCTTCATATAGTTTCTAATTCTCACATAATCAGTGTAATCCGGTATATAGATTAAGATACCATCTTCATACCCAGTGGTTTTGACAATATTTGGTATAGTCACACTAGTGAAAAATTTGAATCTATAATTTGGTTCATCCACAATGGATCCACTCACTAAATCGAATTTATGGAAAATTTGTCTAATTTTAAGTCCCAATGTGTTAATACTGGAGTGTTCGTTATTAATTATCCTGTGGTTTTTCCAGCGACCACACCAATTCGAACATTTACCATTAATTATGGAATTTGCCACTGGTGAAACATATTTAGTGAAAATCATTGTTTGTCGAAAAAATCTTGCTTGATCATTAATATACCACATTCTGATCCTACTAAAATCTGTATCATGTTGCTCCTTAGGTATATTATTCAAATGCTCCAAAATTGTGAAAATGTGGGAAACATTTTGAAATTCCATTGAGTGTAATTGATCAATAATAGTAATTTCAATAGATGATAGGAAATCGTCTTGTCTTTTCTTCTTATCAGTATTTTCTACAATCATTTGTAGACCAAGTGGTGAACATACAATAATATCAGATTGATAAAAATTACTGTATAGTTTAATTGCCTTTCTGGTAAATTTCATACCTAATACGAAAAAATCATTAGTATTACCTTTAAAGATTTGTTGAAATGATTTTGGTTTAGAACTTGGCGGTAATGAACTATCAAAAAATTGATCCTTAAATTTACCCTTCTTGTCCACTTGACCAATACCAGATTTTTCAATAATTGTATTGACAATATGATATGCTGTATCTCTCGTGGGGGTAACAATCAAGATTTTGGGTCTAGTGAAACCTTGATCTAAATGTTCAGCATTAGGGTTATCCTGTATGCGTTGATTATCTTTCAAAATTTTATCTCTTGTCTTGTAAAGATGATTCAAGATATGAAGAGCATATAATTGTCTATATTCATCTTCATCTTTACCATAATTAGCATATTGATATAGGATGTCCTTGTATTGGAATATTGGATCAACTAGTTGTTTCTGAATTGGTGTTAATGAATCTTCCTTGTTATCATCACGCAAATTATTTTGAACCTTCAATCTTTGTTTCAAAAAATATGAATGGATAGATGATTTAATAATTGGTGATACAATTTTTTCATCCTTATCCAATAATCTTGGCTCAGAGTATAGTGCGTACTCATTTTCAGAATAATTCAATTTCAAAGTTTTATATTTAATATTTCTTTCTTTGAAACCAGAGCTTAACTCATTAATGAATTTTTCATCCACTTGACTAAAATGTGATTCGAATGGATCCTTGGCATCACTGTCATCCTTTTCATCATCGCTATTACCTGTATCGACGTCATCATCATCATCATCTTCTTCTTCATCACGAACGTCAGCGATAGCATTATCAATCTGAGCATCTTCATCCTCTTCATCTTCATCATCATCTTCTTTGTCTTCTTCTTGCAATATGATATCATCTTTATTGACTTCTGCGTCTTCTGATGTCTGTTTATCTAATTTACGTTTCTTCTTGTTGTGTTCAGATTTCAAAATGGTCAAAAGTGCGCTATATACTTTCTCCTTTCTGCCTTCACCGTCTTCGTCACTAGATTCAGCATTATCATCTGAACCAGCATTGTCTGAATGTTCTGCCATCTCGTCACCAGAATCTGTGCCCTGTCCGTCAGAAGCACCAGAGTCTCTCACACTCTTCTTGCCCGCCCTACGAATATTCCGCAGTTGCGAACGGCCTCGTTTACCGCCCACTTCGCTCATCGTAGCCGTGTCCTTGTATGCCATCGTTGTGGTCTCTTGGCGGTTAAATTCTTCAACTCATCGATTTGAAGTGAAAAAAACCGCCGTTACCCGCACCGTCCGTTCTCAAATCTGGAAAATTCGAATTTGAAAAAAAAACTGCATTTCACCAAAAACGGCTACTAACACTAGCAAGATTTAGTCAGTACCCTAACTCATTTCCAACTACAACTCTTTCACTCTATCCTGCTCTTTCCCCGTCTGCAAGCCCTGCCCTTCCCTACTCCAAAAAATGGAACGCTGGATCTCAAATGTGACCCAACTGGGGCGCTTAGTGTTTGGAACTCTATATCTGTTAGTCACTTTAATATCAATACCGATTTCATTCAAGATCGGTGGTTTGAATTGTGGGTTGGCATTCACTGTAACTCTTTTTAACCTATATTTTGTCTCGACGACTTTGAGTATACTGGCAAGAAGAAATGGATCCAAATTAGCTATAGTATTCACTAGTATTTTATACTATTGTCAGCATTTTATTATGGCTTCTTTACTATTCATCTTCCTGTCAGGGTTCTCCAATAAAGAGTTCCATCATATTATAGAACATAGTGATTTGAATTCAATAAGATTAGATTCATTAAGATCTATCTTGTTATCAAATGAACAATTAGATGGCAATTCAGATTTAAAGAATAATTCTATAGAGAATTGGATCTTTTACTATTATTATTTTAAATATATTATTAGTCCATGGAAATTTCTTCTATCACATTCAACACCATTCTTCACTCTAAGTGAAGGGTTTTTCACAATTTTAGCTATTCAAGCCATTGGTGAAACAAATAATTGGTTATCAAATGAAATTGGATCCAATTCATGGATAATCACATCCTTATTATTATCGGGTGGGTTCATTACTGGTTCATTATATTATTTGTATAGAATCTATACTACACAAATTTGGCAATTAACTATTCAAACTGCTTCATTATTAGGGTTTGTATTATCATTAGTTGCTGGTTTGTCAATTTATGGTATAATGTCTTATACAGGCTCAGTATTGGAAAGTTCATTGTTTTTCACTTATATTGTTAGATGTCTATATGAAATTTCACCAAATTTAGCCACCACGGCGACAGATGAAATTTTAGAATTGTTTAAAGAAGTTTGGCAAAGACATCAAACCAATTTATTAATTAAAAATAATTTAAATTTTGGTTATCATAATATTATTTTCAAAAATTTTGGTTACATATGGGATAATATAATTTCGCGTACACACTGGAAAAACTATTCGATAAATCATCAACGCAATAATCACAATAATTATAATACTTTTATGGCTAGGAATTATAGCAATAATACATATGTGCCCAAAGATTTTTATAATCTTTCAATTATAAATTTATTGAATTTTAAAGATAAATTCTTAATCTTTATCAAACCAATTTGGAAATTTTGTAAAAATTTTACATTGAGTATACCGATATCTATGTCCGAATTAGGATTATTATTTTGGAAATTAGCTAGTGAATCCATATCACCCGCTGTGCTAATTAATCTTTGCTTTAGAATTCTTGTTTTCTATTCGGCGACAAAAATTATACCAGCTTTACAAAGAAAGGATAATGTCAAACAACTGAAAAGATCACGTAAGATAATGAAATTAATTTATTGGTATAGTCCCTGTATATTAATTGCGATGTATGCACATTTAATTTTACAATATTCAGGTGAATTGAAAAATGAATTATGTCTCTGGAATTGTAATTATTTTACACCCACAACGAATGCAAAGAACGATGAAATGTTTATTGTAGATGCTTGGAGTTTTTGGAATTGGTGTAACATTTTTTGGACAATTTTAATTTATGCTACTGAGTTAATTGGTGGTGGTGGTAGTTCAAACAGTTCAAATAATGATATTAATTAAGTTAATTGTGTCATCATTTTCACTGCCTTTTTCTTTGTTATTTCATGGACAACTAGTTGAATCATTTCATTGTGTAGTATTTTGCATTATTCCTTTCCCACATAAAAACTAAATAAAAAAAAATAAAAAAAAAATAGAAATTAAATTATATACGATATAATATGATATAATTTAATATAATAAAATCTGTAATATTATTTTGTGAAATTATTAAAAGGGGAAAAGCCAAAAAAAAAAAAAAAGATTTAATCAATCAGTGTCATACATGATTGTGATATATAATGATAGAATCATGACAGAGATACCAAACCATGCTAAAGCCAAACTTAATCTTTTATGTAAAGTTTCATTTTTGGTCATTAATTGGCCCATGTTCAATGAATTAGTACCAATTAGTTTGTAACCGAATAATCCCGGTAATGTAAATGAGATAGATGTGGAACCCGTAGCACCTACTAATGCTAATACAAATGCAAATGAATTGATTCTTAGTGCGATTAAGTACATGCTAATTAATAAGAATGCAGTTATTAAATAAAATCTTGTCATTGGGAATGGTGTATGTTGTTCTGAATCACCTGGTAAGGGAGATTCTTCTAGTTCTTCGTTACTGATGTTGTTGTTATCACTGGTGTTGTCTGGGGATGGGGAATGGGGTTGTGGTAATAATCTTGTATTTTCATCTGTGTACTCATCATCAGTTGCAGTTAGGGTAATTGGGGTATTGGTAGTAGTAGCAGTAGTAGTTGTAGTAGCAGTATTACTATTACTGCTATTTCCTGTTTCATATTTAGTTTCACACCAGACGAAGAGATTATTACAAGCTATTCTTAATGGATGGAACAGCAACGGAAAAGATAATAAAAGCATCAAAGCCAAAGATAAGTTACCAATAGTGACCCAAATTGAAGTTTGATCATAATTCAAAAGGATATTACCCATTGTATTAGACCCAAAAGTGATGTAACCGGCTACCCCCACTGTAAGAAATGCTAAACATGATATCAAGATAGATCCATTTATAATCTTTACTATATTTGACATTGAATTATCCTTCAACTCATTAATAATGGTGAAAAGGTTCATCGAACCAGTGAATGCGAAAATTATAATACTGAAAGTGGATAATAGACCCTTCCAACTGTAAACTTTCCACCATGAAATAGGGCCTCTAATGATAATATTATTTGGATCATTAATACCGTTGCCCCTGTCCAGGATGACAATTCTTATGAACATGACTACCACCATCAATGAGAGGTAACTTAGGGCAAATAGCCCTACCATACTTGAATATTTCAAATGATCCAGTTTCTTCAAGGAACATAACGGTACCACTATGAATGCAGACGCTACAATCCATGCAGTGCGATCACCACCCAATACAGATGGGAAGATATCCCCCATCAGTATCAAGTAACTCAACCCTACACCAAAACATTGTATGATCATAGCAAAATCAAACAATGGGGAAAGTGCAGGGTATGTGAGCATACATAATGAGAAGAATGAAGAGTGTCTTGGATCTGTCAAAGTCTTTGAGCATTTCGCCAAGATGAACAACCCGTAACAGGAAGTAATTGCCGCCACCAGCGTTAGCAGCACCCCTACCAGGACACCATCGTTCTTGAAAGAGTAAGGTATGGCCAACAGACCTGCACCTATGATCGTCTTGACCAGATTGATGGTCGACGAGTGTACTGTAGCATGCATGTGTGTGTGTATTCTGCGCTACTCTGCTCTCTTTACTGTGTTGTCTTCCTTGTTTCTTCTCTGTAAAAAGGTGTCCCCTCACTCCAGACTGGTGGACACAAACCGCCGGCCGAAGTAGAAACCCTGCAGCGCCGCCACGCCGCACAGCGCAAGCGGCCACACGCGGCCACGTGCCAGCCACCGGGCCGAGCGCTTGCCGTTCTGCCACACAAACAGCGCGTTCCACGCACAGAGGAAGCCGCTGCCGTGGTGGACGTCGTGGTCTGCCACCATCCACGCCCCGGCCAACTCTGCCAGTGCGAACAGATGCAGACTGCCACGCCCCAGACGCAGTGCGGGAGCAGTAGCTGTGCTGCCAGCAGCGGTAGCAGCAGTGGTGGTACCCTTGAACCACCGTGACCAGCTGTTGGCGGCCAGGGAGGTGCCGCTGGGGGTGACCACACCGGGTCCACACAGTTGCGGTTTCCACCACGGTGTGGCACTCAGCATGGCTGCGTGTACCACGGGTAGGTAAGGTGTAGTGGTACTTTGGTAGAGGGTACGGGACAAAGAGGTCAAGTCAGAATCGTTCATGTCTGTGTCGTGTTTAGTCTTGTTTAGTCTTGTTTATTACTCGTATATTATATTATTATTGTATCTCTATTTATATCTTTATTTACACCCTTTAGTATATTCGTCCTTGAAAAAATCGATAAACGGTGTCACGTCAATGGAGGGCTGATACTTGCCATCGAATGTACTGTCTAAATCAATACCATGGGCTAATTCAAGCCATATGTCCATGCAATAATCTGTATGATCTTCTACATCTCCACACGGTGCATCTGGGGGACATTTACATCGACAACCAATACCCTTATCTGTAGGTTTGTCATACTTTGCTGATTGGCCCTTTCTTGCATACTTGGTATTCTTGGCCACGTAGGGCAAATCTGTATCATCAGCACTATTCATGGGACAATGAGACAATATGGAATGTCTGTAACCGATATCCCTGAAATAATGGACATCTTCCAAATCTAATGTAAGGGATAACCCCAAAGAATGTACTGGTGCATCCCCCCATCTTTCTTGCCAAAATCCATCATTCGATTCAAGATATTGGAAATAGGAATCATATATTGCATTATCGAATACTGATAATTGGGCAATTTCAAAATTGGACCAAAAATGACACAGATTGTATTCTTGGTCATTGAATTTATCCTCCATGATAGGTACTTTATTTTGTGCTCTATTAATCAAATGATACAGACCCATTTCATCACTGCTTAATTTACCTTCTTCGTACAATTCAATAATAGCTTGTTCTTTGGCCAGGGATTCAATATCTGTTTCAATATTAACAAATTCATTCATGGGGAAATTCCCGCCTGTACCATTCATGTTTCCTGGTGTCTTAACAAGTGATCGATTGAATGTGAATAATTTCCATAACGTACCTAATTTAATCCACGGATTCTCTTTCAAAAAACTAATCGTATAACGAAATAAATTTGGTACAGACCAATATAATTCAGGTATTAATACAGTGAAACCATATTTCTTACCACTTAACTCCATCTCTAAAAAGGGATCGTAACTAATATCACAATAGAAATCCACGTCGGGTTCAATCCTCCAATACCATTTATATTTTTGCACTAAGGGATGCTTATAGAAAAATCCTGAATAAAATCTACACATCTTATGATATGATTCCATATCTCCATACATAATACCACGATCATCCTGGTGTCTTAGTGTTTCTTGAAACATTGGCGAATCTCTGACATCTTGTGGGAAATTCCAATCAATTTCATTAATTAATCCAAATTCTACATTCGATTGGGTATTCGAGTAAATTTTATTTTTAAATTCTTCTGAAAAGGGTTCATCATTCAAGAAAACATACGGATATTGAAACCATTGATTGAAATGCGATTCTATGCTTTGTAAAGTGTGCAACACATCATCAATCTCTTTATTTCTTGTCAACATAATGAATGTAGCATTCACTTTATAGTAGGATTCATCTTGCAAATACGATTCAGTATCTACACATTTTTCATAGAAGGGGTGCTGTTTATCAGTGCTTAAATACTGTCTCGAATATGTCATACCATCCTGATGTATTGATACAGGAAAATAATTATGCCAAATGGTAACAGACAGAATCAACAACAGTATAGTTACAATGAATTTCCTCCTACTGTGAAACATATTCTTACACAATGCAAGTACAATACCGTCGTTCTACCGTTGCAACATCAATCGTACTGCGTGAATTTTTTTCAACTCATCGATGACTTGAAAATTTTGAAAAGTTTGAAACAACTTTATATTTTTTTTTTTTTTCAGTCCTTTCCACGAACTTTCACTGCGTGAGTGAATTTACCAGTTAGTTCTCTCAATAAGTCGATATCACCAGTTACCTCTTCTGCGGTCAATGACGGCAACGGTGGGGCAGATTTGGTAGAGTATCGTGGATTTATTCTATGCTTCTTCTTGCCCTTATTGTTCGTCTCTTTCGTTTCCTCCTTCTCACCAAATAACAACTGCTGTAAATCAGCATAATCACTTATCTCTTTTAAAAATTCTGTATCGGAATTAATATCAGATTTGGTACCGTTTACGGCACCACCAGCATTACCATTATTTGTATTATTGATATTACTACTATTATTATTATTATTATTATTATTATTATTATTATTATTAATATTATTATTAATATTTCCAGCCCCATTGTTATTGTTGCTATTACCACTATTACCATGCTTCTTTGACGTTCTTGTCTTACCGGGATTTCCCGCCCCACTTCCAGAATAGTAACTTGTTCTGAAATCAGAATCATCCGTAGCATCGCTATTGTTACCCTTCAATTCTAGATCATTAGTGGTTTTATTCGATTCTTTCGTCATTATTCTTCTTCGTAGTGATCTTCTTTCATTTCCCATATCAGTCGCACTATCATTCGCGGTAAACTCATTGGATGATGAACCCCAACCATTATTATTACCACTAACAGTATGACTTCTTGTATTCTTCTGAATTATTAAGGGTCTACTGTAATCCATTGAATAAGAATGAATATTGGCTACATCCATCAACAACTTCTCCTCTTGTAACTTCTTAATCTTTTGTTCAATATTGAAATATAACTTCTCTTTACATAATTGGATCAATTTTTCATGATCGCTCTTGGCCTTTTCAATATCTTCTTGAAATTCTATACTGGACCTACTTACTCTATATTCTTCAAATAATCTTAATCTAATTAATTCCAAATCTCTTTCTTCCTCAAGATCGCGTAACCCTCTAAGGAAAGTCGGATTGGTGCCTTGATGTAACGTGGTCAAATCAGTTTGCAAATAAGTTAACTTGTTCTTATAATGGATATCTTTATCCTTGAGAAAATTACTTGTTATTTTCTTCACTTTGTTCTCTAAATTGAATCTTCGCTTGTTTTTCCGCGCAACATCTTTCACTATTGTCTTGGGGGGCATAGTGAGTATTTAGTGAGTGTCACAGAGTAAACTACAAATAATATCGAATGGCTATAAGTTATATACTAAAAGGTAAAAGTTTTTGATTTTTAGGTATTTTTTTTTTCTTGTTCAAGATTAATTTTCGTTATTCTGTTTTTTCTTAAACAGGCAAGACAATATGGTAATCACGTAGTGGTCGTGGTCGTTGTGTTCTTATTATGGTCGATCCAGTCATCGTGGATCTTTATCACGTTCTTAACAATATGCGATTCTAAGGTGTCTTTGCTATTCTCGTCTATGCGAACAACGGTACCTAATCTGTTTTCTGGCGTTACAAACACTACTTCCTGTTTCCTAGTTTGTAACAGATTCCCGATGACTAGTTGATGTTGGTAACGATCTAATGATTGTTGTGCCTTTAGTAAAAGAAGATCATTATCTGTCTCCAACTTAAATGACACCAACATTGCCTTCGGTGCCCATGATTCCACAATTCTTCTCAAAAATTTGGGTACGGGGTCCATCGAAATTAATAATTTACCATCTTTAGTGGTTCGTGAACTTTCTTCAGAAATATTCGTATCTATTGTATCTATATCATCATTTGTAGTGTCTTCTACCTCTTTACTTCCACTTGATTTATAGCTCCGTGATTGAATCTTATGTTCTGAAAGCTTATTAGTGGGTACATAAAAGTCACTGACTGCGGCAGCCAAATAAAGTATACAATTGACATTATTTAATAAAAGTGATATTTCTCTAAGTGACCACAAATATTGATTCACTGTGGTGAATGGCAACAATAATAATTTTTTACCTGACGTAACATATTTTTGATAAAGTTTCTTTTCATTGATTATTGTTTCCATGAATCTAGAATTTATTGTCAATTTGGTATCCACCGGCTCGTCTATATCCACATCATTGAAATAATCCAGGAAAAATTGATCATTTTGAAAAAATCTATTAAATGGAGTCAATGAAAATTCTCTATATAAGAAAATTACACTATACCCATTCAATAAAAATTCTTCAGCACTTGAGGCACCACGGGTACCGGCAGAAAAATTATCTACAAATCTCACTGTATTATTCTCTAATGGTACCGTAGTACCACCAGATGTGATCAATATAAGTTTTTCTTGATTATTTATTTGCTTTTGATATTGGATAAACTCAACTACTATCTTAATCAATTCTGGTAGATATGTTGGTGATTCATTTATCTTGAAGAATTCCTTCTCTTCTTCTGTGTAAGCAACGGGGAAAATATTTTCATTGATTGAACGATCAATAGCATGTTTAAGATCTGTGGTAGTGGTATGGAAATGAAACCTTGGCAACATTGTGTTTCTTTAGTAAAGTGGTGCAGAAAATCCTTGTTCTGTTAGTTATATAGAATGCGAGTAGCTGTTATTTACTAAATAACTTCTTTTGATATAATATTAAAATAATTTTAAGGGTTTTTCAAGTTCAAAATGTATTGGATGAAATTTATAGAATGTAGAAAAACCAAAGACAAAGGTGGAAAACGCAAATTGCTTTTCCAATTGAGAAGCTGGGATTTATAACGAAGAGTAAGGTAACTCAGGCGTCCATTAACCAGCTTAGAAAGTAAGACTATAAGGTCACATGACTGTCTGTTTCTACACAAGGAGAACGTAGATTACTTTAAAAAGAAAGAGTTGGTCCCTTGGCCCAGTTGGTTAAGGCATCGTGCTAATAACGCGGGGATCAGCAGTTCGATCCTGCTAGGGACCATTTAATTTTTGGTGAGCAGCAGCCCCTAAAAGTTAGAATTTTAGCGGTACTTTTTTTTTTTCACCCCATAAAAATCGCGGTTGAATCATTTTCGACGGAAAACGTGTTATAAAATTTAAATAAAACATTTTTTTTCTCCATTTTTCCCATTTTCTGCTAAAGACAATTTAAAATCAAAGAGGTTCATAAAATTAAATTGATTTATTTTTATAACAACAGGTTAATAAATTTAATAGTTACCCATTGAATAATTCTAATTGATTGTAAATTGGTTACAAAGCTCAATTTACTTTTTTTTTTCCCCTCTTATTCAATTTACTTTTTTTTTTTCATCCATTGAAATTAGTTAGTCCTATTTTTCTCACCAAATAGAAACTCCTAACTAACTCTCTCTTTCTTTAATTATTGAATTTTATTAACTTAACAAGTTAAATTTGAATTTCTTTTTTTTTAATTGCTTTAGAAAAAGTTTTGCTCTTTAAAGTAACTAAAAAATCCTTCAGAAATTACTATAATTTAGTACAAATCATAATGTCTCAAGAAAAATTTTCTACTGCTCAACAAGAGAAGCAAGAACAACAAGATGTTGTCTCTACTGCTGACTCTACTGACTCTGCTCAATTAGACTCCACCACAAATACAAATGCCACTATTCCTTCTCCAAGTACCGCTACCACTACCACTACCACTACATCTCCTGCTGGTACTACTGATGATGCAAATACTGCTGAATCTGCCCAAACAAACACTAATGCTACTTCTGTGTCCACTTCTTCAAGTGACAATGTCTCTGAAGCCCCAGTTATCCCTGCCAATGCTACTCATGGTGGTAGAGAAACAAGCGATAAAGTTTTATACGTTGGTAATTTAGATAAGTCAATTACTGATGACGTTTTAAAACAATATTTCCAAGTTGCTGGTCAAGTTGTTGACGTTAAAGTTATGGTTGATAAGAAAAATCAATACGTTAATTATGCCTTTGTGGAATATTTAAGATCTCATGATGCTTCAGTGGCATTACAAACTTTAAACGGTATTCAAATTGAAAATAATAAAGTTAAAATAAATAAAGCTTTTCAATCTCAACAAACACAAAATGATGAAAACACATTTAATTTATTCATTGGTGATTTAAATGTTGACATTAATGACGAAATGTTAAATAATGCCTTTAAGGATTTCCCATCGTATATTCAAGCTCATGTTATGTGGGATATGCAAACTGGTAGATCAAGAGGTTATGGGTTTGTTTCATTTGCTGATCAAGAACAAGCTCAAATTGCTATGGATACTATGCAGGGCAAGGAAATAAACGGTAGAGCTATTAGAATAAATTGGGCTACTAAGCGTGATAATCAACAACAAGGTCCAAATGCAAACCGTCGTCATCACAATAACAATAATATTAACAATAATACATTCCGTAATAATAATTCTAATCTTCAACAACAAATGCAAATGCCACCAATTCAACAACAACAAATGCAAATTCCACCTGTCCCACAACAGCAACAACATATGCAAATGCCACCAGTTCCACAACAACAACAACAGCAACAACAACAACAAGGTCCAATGGTACCACCACCAGTGAATCCACAAACTGTTGAAGACATGATTAGAAGAGCTCCTCCAAGAGTCACTACAGCATACATTGGTAATATTCCACATTTTGCTACTGAAGCTGATTTAATCCCACTTTTACAAAATTTTGGTTTCATTATTGATTTTACTCATTACGCTGAAAAGGGTTGTTGCTTTATTAAATATGATACACATGAACAAGCAGCTGTCTGTATTGTTGCCTTAGCTAACTTCAATTTCCAAGGTAGAAATTTGAGAACAGGTTGGGGTAAAGAAAGATCAAGTTTCCCACCACCACCAAGTCAACAACAGCAACAAGTGATGGGTGGTCCAAATGATATGGCACCATCCACACAACAGGAAACTCCAAGTCAACCAACATCACAGGACTCACAATCAACCCAAACTTCATCACAAGAAGTGGCTCAAGAATAATTTCAAAGTTTATTGTTCAATGATCAGGCCAAAATAATGATGTTAAAACCTTTTCTCAATTAATTTTACAGTTATCTTTTGATTTTAGCTGTGGATTACTTTTTTTTTCCAACTTGAATTGAAATAAATAAAATTGTTTTTTTATGTAAATTAAATAAATAAATAAAATAAATAAATAATCACTGCTTTATCGACCACACACTGTTTCGTCTTGTACTGAGTTTGTGTTCACTCATTACCACGTACTGTACCCACGCTGACAGGTTTCTGAAAAGATATGTCCCAAAATCGAACACCCATCACTCCAACTGAGTTTCAAATAGCCATCACAGAACTATCCAACGACCAATTGCTACGCATTGAGTCTGAGTTAAGGAATACTTTATCGCAGTTGAACAACACCAATGAAACTTTGCAAGACTTGATCACTGAGTTGTTGAAGCAACCAGAGGTAAAAGATGTAGCGGGGATACCCAACCAAGAGGACTTAACACTATATCAAGAAGCCATAGAGGAGAATAAAGCTGTCATATCGAACAACGAGAAGAAGATAGCGTTGTTGGAAGAGGAGAACGCAAGAAGAGGTAACAGAGTGCAGACCGCGAAAGACACAGCGCCCAGCGAAGAAACCACACAGGGAGAAGAAACCACACAAGGAGAAGAGAAGAACACCGTGTATTTGTAATCAAACCTGCGAGAGCTCCACCACCCACGCAAACTCACATGCAGTACACTCACTTACTATATAGACTACTTATTATACAGCCACACCACAATGATTTGAAAAAAATAAAAAATATCGAAATTTAAGGAATAAATTAATAATTTCAACAATAAATAAAGAGTTATATCGAGGATTTACTCAGGACATTCACAAAGATGGGCAAGAAAAAGGGCCACAGGTTCAACAAGAAAAACACTGTTGTTAAGGATGAGGAATTGAGTGACTCTTCTTATCAGTCTACCTTGCAGTTTACTCCAAATTCATCCGAAGGTGATAATAGTGGTGACAATCATGCGGATGGGAACGATATGGACTCTGCTGCTGATTTGAACGGTAATTCTAACAGAGATATGGGCGAAGACGTTAATAGTGATAACTTGAATACAAGTTCTGCATCGAATAAAGACAATTTAGAAAGTACAAGACTAATACACACTGCCATTATTGAAAAGGATAATCCTTTCTTACAGTCAAATAATTTAGATATTACGAAGAATCAGAAAAGCAAATCCTTAGTTAACCCGAATGATGTCTTTATCAAAGAAAATAATGAATCGAATCTCGACAATTCCACTATTAATGGTACTAACCTTAAAGATGAAGCCGATAAAGCTAACCAGAATGATTTTCAGAGGAACAACGACAAAAACAATAACAATAGCGGTAATGAATATGCTGAGACTAAATGTAGAAATGGTTCTGCCGATAAAGTTCAAATCTTAGAGGCTAAAAAGGTTAATGAAGGTCAAGGTAGATCATTTGTTCAATATATTATCAAATATAATGACTTGATTGTGGGGAGAAGATATAGTGATTTTGAAAATTTAAGAAATATCTTAGTAAGATTATTCCCAATTAGTATCATACCACCAATACCTGAAAAGCAAACAATAAAAAATTATGGTAAATCAATAACAGGTAAAGGTTCATCAAATTTTAATAATACTAATAATATGAATAATAACACAAATTCTATTGATTTAACTTTATCCATTATAAATGGTAACTTAAATAGTCAAAATGAAAAATTGATCAAACATCGCATTACCATTTTAACAAATTTTTTAAATAAATTAATCAGTGACATAGAAATCATGAAAACTTCCATTATTTTAGATTTTTTAGATCCAAATAATTCTAATTGGAATGATTTCATTAATAGTTCTGCCACTTTCTCTTCATTACCTAAAAATGTTTTAAATTGTAATCCACTGGATCCAACTAATACTACAAGAATATATGCCTCTTTACCAATACCAAATTCATCTACTCAATTCAAATATCCTGATGCTATTACCGACAATATAAATAATACAGACACAGTGACAACAACAACAGCAACAAATAGTAATGATGACACTACAAAAGGGAAGACTGACTCAAGCACTAAGAATACTGATACCAATAAGTATAATAATAGCAATAATAGAGATGACGTCATCGCTGCTTTAAGTTCATTCAAGAATATTGAAATTGATCATAAAAGATATCTCGAATCAATTAATAACATTTACAAATATAATAAGAGAATAAATAGAACCCATTTTGATCTTATGACAGATTACAGAAATATTAATGATGCATTATTAAATTATTGTAATAAAGAACATCAAAATCAAGAAATTTCTGAACAATTCATTTATTTATTCAATCTTTATGATCAATCCACAAATATTTTAGAAGATTTTACCAATTCAATTTATTATAATGTTAATGAACCATTAAATGAAATTTGTTTGATGTCAGATTCAATGAAAAAATTATTAAAATATCATAAATTGAAATATATTCAAAGAGAATTGATAAGAAATTCATTGAATGGGAAAATGGAACAATTAAATAATGTGGAATTGAAAAATAAAAAATTTAAGGATATTGATAAGATAATAGATGATGAAATTTCAAAGAGTAATAAGATCTCATTTGATCGTCCATCAACAAGTGATAATGATAACAATAATACTGCCTCGGTAAATGAAAATGGAAATTCTTCTAGTGAAATTCCAAACCAAACAAATATTCAAAAGAATGGAACAAATAATAACACGAATCTTTCACCTACTATAAATACCGTTCCAAATATCACTACTCATAATACTAATAGTCATAGTCATGGTGGTGGCTGGTTGAAAAAATTCAATAAACTTGCTGCAATGGTGAAAGACTCAGTTAATTATCAAGAGCCTGATCCAAGACAACTAACGATTACATTAAGAAAGGAAGTAGCTGAATTAGAGGAAATTTTGACTATTTGTAACGATGATCTGATTTATATATCCAATGAAATTAAAAATGTTCAAATTGAAAGATTTGCAACGATGAGGCATGATGATTTGGCTCAGGTATTGAAAAATTTTGCCAAATATATGAAAATATCAGCTGAAAAAAATTTAAAGCTTTGGAAAGATCTGAAAGAGAATCAAAATTAATATTACAATAATCTTTAACACATGATAATATTCTTAAACTTGATAAATATACATATATTGCAAATCACAAAAGAGGATTATATGAATACCCAATCAAATAATTTCTCTCATATAAATATCAACGATAATAAAGTTATATAGGTTTTATAAATCAAATAATATAAAAAAAACCACAATCAAGTTGATTCCATTGTTCTTGTCATTCTGTCTAATGAATTGAAGAGATAGCAAAGTAATTCTCAAAGTTTTGTAGCTTTGTCCATCCCACTAAGTTTTTTAATCAAGACAATATATGGCCAATCTAACCTCTTCACTATGGGTATAAGATTTGTATAATATGGTGATTTCAAATTCTGTTTCTTTCGTTTCTCTATTGTTTCAACAATTCGTTCTGCTAATTCTTCAGGTAGAATATCCGGTGCAAGTAGAGAAGAAGGGGTGGCCACATCTTTGAACATGTTGGTACGTATCTTTCCAGGACACACTAATAATGTATATATGTTTGCAGTCTCAGTATGACTTTTCAAAAATTGATTCATAAATTTATGAAACTCTATCAATCCACCTTTGGTTCCACCGTATGTAGTTAAACGAGCAGGGGTTATTACCCCTAATACAGAAGAAATATTAATAATTGCACCTTTTCCATCATTCAATTTCACTGCATCTTTGATAAAAAAATCGATTAGGATAGTACTACAAAGTAAATTAACTTGGAATATTTTCTTTATCATATCATCTGTAAAATTATCAAGGGCCCCAATATGAGTTATTCCGGCATTATTTATTAAAACAGAGATAAAATTGAAATTAAATTTTATTTTCAAATAAAGTCTATAAATGTCATCTTTCTTACTCAAATCGTACTTATAAAACCAAATTTTATCATATTGTAAAGAACTCAAATTTGGTTCAATAATATCCACAATGATAATTTTCACATCTTTGCAAATTAATTTCTTAACAATTTCCCAACCCAAACCTTGAGAACCGCCAGTAATTAAAATCACATCATTTGGATCTAAAAATACTGAATTATCCAACTCTATATATTTCATGAAGAAATGAAGGCTTTCAATCTGTAACTTGGTAAGAAGTTTACTGGATTTTAGAACATTAATCATGATACTGATTTGGTGTCTGGCAAAATGTGTTATTGTAATTTACAGAATTCAAACTTTAGTTCTACAGTGTTTGTGACACAAATTTTTGAAACCGAAAGAGAAAAGTGAAAACTTTACAAAGTTATTCTCTGAAGTTAGAGTAAACCCTAAGCTGTCAAAAAAAGATGTTTCAGTGTTGGAAATGCAACCAGTAATGACTCTGACAGCTAAAGTAGAAGACGTTGGTGGTCTTAATGGAAGCAAATTCTTCCGGGTCATGTGACTGACATGGTCATTAGGGTATCTAATCACTAGGGCTCATTAAAAAAAACGAGCATCTAGCAGTAAAAACCCTAACTAGCAAACCCTAACTGGAAACTTAAATAAAATAAAGTTATAAGCAACAAAGCTTACTATTTTCTATAAGCTATTGAGTCAAGACAATCGATCTCAGTGTAAAGCCTTTAGGATGAACCAAGCACCAGAATTTATTCGAGTAAAAAGAAGAAGAGATGAGGATGCTATCGATGCTTTATTGTTTGAAGAAGAACAATTGAAGAAAAAGAGATCTAAGTTTGTCTTCAAGTTGACCAAAACAGTCAACCAAGGTGTATACACCAACGAAAAGGAAAAATTCTCACCACTGTTGAAGTTGTCTGATGCTGATCAAACTCATCGTCATTTTGTCTTGGAACAAAGTGGTACAGATATATCTGAAAAGGTCGAGATTGATGATTCATCTAACGATCCTAGTAAGAAGGATAAACTATTCTTATCTAGCGCAAGCCCCACAACTGGGCCTTCACAAAATAATGCAGAGCTTGAAGAAGATAAAGGTCAACTTCCAGCTGATATTGCCAAAATGGTGGATGATTATTTAAAATTGAACGAATCCAGTAATACCACTGAAACAGCAAGAAGACAAAAGAAACCAAGCAGGAAGCATTTTGCTACTAATATTGCTAAATTACCAAGTTTAGATTATGTATACGACATTTATCATTTAGAAAAGATACCAGAGAATGAGGAAGTCTCTTATTCCAATCAAAATATTGGGTTTATCAAAGTTCTCAAGAAAGATATGGATTTAGTACCTGATGAAGATACAGACAACGAAAAGCAATTATCCGACGATGAAGATTCAAATGATGAAAACTATTACCAAAATGATTATCCAGAAGATGAAGATGATGACCGTTCAATTCTCTTTGGTAGCGAGAATGACGAATTTGCCCTTAATGATGTTGATGACTTACAATGGAGTCGTTTACCTGAAGTATCTGAAAAGGAATTAAATGATCACAGTAGATTTGATCCAGATCTTAATGTTGGTAATGATGAATATGATCAGTTATTCAATAAATTGGAAGGAGAAGTAGACATTATAAATACTCTGAAAAATGCTAATATCATCAATTTAGACCCCACTGGATTGGAAGCTGATGAAGCTGATGAAGCTGATGATCTTGATGAGATGTATGACGATGATCATTACGAAGGTTATTCAGAGAAACCTCAGACTGAGTATGAAAGACATCAATTTTTCGAATCAGATATTGATAACCCATTAGCACAATACCGTGATAGGATCTTCGGTGAATTGGAAAATATGATCAATGATAAGAATCCAAAAGGGGAAAACTAAGCTACTAGTATCTTGCTTAGATTTCCAGTTCTGCCAACTTCTTTTCTCAATAACGAAATTCAATCTTTTGAGATTGTAACATTATGTTCTATTTTTGATTTGAACAAACACAGTATTGCTTGTTCATGTTGTAGTATTAACCACGAATTGATTAAAAAATGCTATTTTTATGTTCTTTTCTCCTGTTGAATTTTTCTGTTATCAACACACACACACACACACACACACACACACACACACACATATATATATATATATATATATATATATACATAAGTCATACATACTTATATAAGATAAGTGTCAAATATAATATTCTTTAACATCGTTATTATTATTCATTTTTTATTTTTTATACATTTGTATATAGATTTTAATCATTTTCATTTACTAGAGTAGCAGTATGTGCAATTAATTGTAAATACTCTTTCAGTCTACCACTTGATTGGAAAAGTAAATAGATAGAATCCTTCTCGTCTGCCACTAAAGATGTGAAATTTAATGCTTCATGAATAAATTTAGGAATCTTTAGTAATCTAGCAGCTTCAATGAGACCTTTACTCATTTCAATAATTAGATATGGTGTATACAGGGCACGAATTTCATACAATACATCAAAGTCATTACTGAATTTATCCTGCGTCAACTCCACTAAGAAATTTTTTATTAAGACTAGTGTATTCTGTGTATAATCTTGTAATTTTTCAACTAGTGATGGTATGTTAGATTCTGAGTTCAATTGATGAATAACATCTTGCCATGCTTCATGTCTCTTGAAATCGTTAATCAAATTTTCATATTGCTTTATCTCTTTAATTAAAGCATCATCATCAATGTCATTAGTATTATCATCTTGTGTAATTTTCTCTAATTTATAATTATTAATTAACTCCTCCATGGAATGACGATCTATCAGTAATTCCAACGACTTGATCTTACCATTAATTAAGAATCTTCTTGCTAACATGATTGTGGATTCCATAGCATCTAATGACATATTATCTTCGTATAGCCATTCAATAGCTTGTATAGAATATTTATCAATGTTATCAATATCGAAAATTACAGCAAGTTTTTCAGTAGGTGTATAATCATTTTCAGTTTCCAAGAAAACTCTCTGTACTGTTCTTCTTAATATATTTGCCTTCGGTAATCTCAAATAGTTCATTAATTCTAATTGTTTTGCTCTCACAACAGGATCTTCTAAAGTGCACAATATGAATGAGTATGCATCCAGGATATCATTGTCATCTAAGAAGCAGATATAAATGGGTATAATATCATAAAGACCGTAAAGTTTCAATATACTCACGTAAGCTGTTATTAATTTAAGTTTATCATTGGAGTTAATTTGACCAGGGTTAACAATATCTAATAGTATGGTTAAATGTGTTACAATTCTTAATAAATATGATTCGTCAAACAAGACGTTGCTATTATCGATACCCTTTACAATATTTAATAACATTTCTACCGAGGATTGAATCATTGATGGTAAATTATTACAAATTATTGCACCAAGGAGCACTCTAATTGGATGAGAACTTTCTTCTGGATGTTTTGCAGAGACTAAATTTAAGATATCTTGCACTGTGGATGCAGTAGATGGTAATGAAATAATTAGTTCACTTTTATCGATCTTATCATTTTTCAAAAGATAGTTTTCCATCTGTATTTGTAATATTTGATTTAGATGTAATAGTAATTCAGTTTCCCAATCTGAATCATTTAATATTGTTTCATCGGGTAAAGTACCAGAAATGAAATTATAGATAGCACGTTCATATTTATCCAATTGTGGCGATCTTGACAATTCAAAAACAGTTCTTCTCCAAAGTGCATATTTCTTAACACCCTGTTGTGTCATAGTACTTTCTGCAAGTTGAGTATCGATTCTTGGATTTAAATATTCTTGCATACCAAGAAGAATCATTGCAAGAGTAATATTTTCAGAAATTTTGCATTCTTCAATGGCTTCCTCCATTTTACCCAAAAGTACTAGTTGATAAATGTATTTAAAGAAGATATGATCATCATTTTTATCCCTGGTATCAATTTCAATTGAATTATCACGTAATGGGTAATCCATATCAAAACTTTTCAACCCGCCAGACAATAATGAATTAGACCATTTCGATGTCACTAAATGTTGTGGTCTTTCTTTTATATTCAAGTTTTCTTGCAACCAAGATATGATAATCCAAATTTGATACAAGTCTTTATCCTGCTCCAATAATTCTTTTGTGAAAATTGCATTCGAGTTGTAGAATTTGGCAGATATTTCATTCGTACCAGAATCTGAACTGTTGAAACTCACTAACAATTCAAATAATTTCCAGAAACGGGCCTCTAGTTCCCAATCGTTGTAAGCAATCTTATTTTCTACATCCATGGGATTATCCACTAGTTCCAGGGCATTCGAGCCGGCAATGGAGCAAAATTCTTTTGCAATATCAAACGGGTCCGCATTGCTATCCTGACCAAACGAGTCGAGCACAAATGTCTTCAAGACATCAGCGAATTTGTCTAAACGTTGGCTGTTCATTGGCATCTTTAGACGTCTAAATTCATAAATTTTTCAGTTTTGTTTATTTTTTTTTCGATGTCCTCGAAGACGAAATTTTACACAATGTCACAATTGAAGATACGAATGGTTAGTGTTACAACTGCGTCTTGGCGGCAGTATGTGTGATATATACGTTCTATATGTGCTGATATTAGTGGTGAGTGGGTCACTGGCAGATCCACTGCGCAAAAGTGCACCACCCCATGCCGGACTCGTCCAAGGCAATGGCTTTCCAAACGCCCGCTTCTTTGATCTTGATACTGTTCTTCCACACTCCCAGGGTGTGTCTCATTTCTACCCTTTTCAATTCGTGGATTCGACCTGATGGAGCCTTTAGGGCCACCGTTTGGTGGAAATTGTCCTTTGTGTCGTTATATATAACACCATCATACGGATTTTGAATAATTTCAAAATTGTATTCATTTTCTTTGAAAAGATGCTTTGTTTGAGGTTCCTTAATGTATAATTCCAAGTTTTGTAACCCACTAGAATTGACACGGGTGACAAACTCATATGGTACCTCTGTACCCTTATGTTCGAGAGGTACGATCATGGAAAGTGGATGTGATGTGGCGCCATTTTTCTGTAAACCTCTAGTACCAGAATGAATATACAATGTACCTTCCATGGCACCTGGTGGTAGTACACATTTGATTAAAGCAATTCTACTATTTGAATTTGTTCTACATTTCTTGATTTGACATAATGATAATTCCATTTGTGCATATTCATTTTTCAATTCTTCTGTGGCATTTGGTACCACCACAGATGTGAACAATTCTACATCATTTGGGATCTCCAACGAACATTCGTAAATTTCTGTATCTTCCATATATGTTAACGCGGTACTATAATTATGTAGCTTTAAATTATTCTTGAAGAAAGATGGGAAAGTAATTGGTAAATAAAGTAACGATAATTGATCAATGCTGGGGACAATATGTTGTTCATAATCTCTTGGTGGGATATGTGTATAAATGAATTCCAGTGGTTCCACAAGGAAATAACTGTCATCGGCAGATTTCGATTTCCTATTATTCATAAATTCATGAATTGGATTAGTTCTATTACCCAGGATAATGTCAATAAATCTCCATTCTCTATTCACCAGTACTCTTAACCAACAATGATTATATTTAAATTTGTAATTATCACTATCCGGAGTCTTCAAAAACCCAATAACAATCTCACAAGTGATACCTAAAATATTTGCAATTTTTTTGAAAAGCCAAGTTAGTTCGTAAGGTGTACAATATTTACTATATAAGACTTTCTCTAAATGTCTCGGCTCAATAGTAAAATCTGTAGTAGCATTATCATCAATCAATTCAAACATTTCACCACAAAATATGAATATACCTCTAAGAATCTCTAACACGTTAGAATATCTAGCTGAAAATGTTGTATGTGACCAAGTATCTAGATTTAATTTACCATCTTTAATACATCTTGTTCTGGTCATTTGATCAACGTATTCAGTATTCATTTCCTTTAATAAAACGTTCGTTAAACCCAATTTACCGCCACTTTTAATTTCATTTGTATTTAATCCGCTATAAATAGAATCCTGTGGATGTAAGACTAAATCTCTATGATTCTCCAATACACGCATATAACGTGGATGCTTTTCATATTTACTTAAAGTTTTAGCTCTATGAAGATTTGATTTGACAGTAATCCAATCCTTAGCTTCATTATTTTGTGAAATGTGTAAATTTTCAAAAGATGGTAATTGTGGTAAATTTGAATTATTAATTGGTGTAGTGGGTGATTTATTTGATATAATTTTTTTCAAGAATGATCCCATTTTACCATTATTTGAAATATTCGATAATGATTTATCATTTGACGACTGTAAAGATGATGATGATAAAATTTGTGATTTTTGTAAAGAGTCTTGGAATGATTGTGCATATTTATGTCTAGCGAATGATCCAGCACTAGTGGCACTAAAATCACTCATTAGTGCAAAACTATTTTCACTATCGGTCATGGATGAATCCAAATATCTTGAATTAGAGAAAACACCAGTAGATTCGGAATTGATCGTGGTTGATTCAAAGGATAAGGGACGATTCATGTTTTTATGGGTAGTACGATTATTTCTTGTATTATCATGACTTGTTCTCATATGGAAACCAAAATTCTCTAAACTTTTATTTTTATAAGAGTATCTTGAAGTTAGATTATCTAATTGATGATGATGATGATGATGATGATTATTATTGTATTGTTTATTGTTTGTCGAAGCTACTGGGATTTCTCCAGAAGAATGCGATTTAGTCAATGGGCCAAATCTGTCCATGCTATGATGATTTTTTGAATCCGTAGGTAATGGTGGTAAACATGGTAATGGATTATTTAAAGGTTGTTCCAAATCAAATTGATAATGAGCAGATTTTTGTGGTTTATTTCTACTCTTAGGAGAACCATCTTTAGGTGAGAATGACAATTTTTCATGATATAAATCTGGTGATGAATTACGATTACTATATCTATAACGTAATGGGTCAATATATTTACGATTTTTTGAATCTGTTATATCTCTATCTTGATCTGAATTTGAATTTGAAGTGTCGATGGTTAATTTTTGGAAACTATGCATAGCACATTGTTCAGTAGTTGGTGGTTGTGCGAACATTTTATAGTATTTGATGTCATTCACATTGAATTGGCCACTAGCATTATCATTATTGTAGCTTGATGTTGAATTTCTATCTGGTGAGCGAGAATTTCTATCTGGTGAGTGAGAATATTTATTAGGTGAGTTTGAACTTGAATGACTAGGATACGAGATTCGAGATTTCACATAGCTTTCTCTTTGTGGGATCTGTGGTAAACTGGAACCACCATTACTATATTCTGCTTTCGGAAGTGATGTTTGCGGTTTAACATCTATGGATTCATTCAGTTTCTCCTGTATCAATTTAACGAAATTATTTGGGAAATAACCGTAACATTTCTTGTTTCTGAGTAAATGGCCGTAATACCAGTCGCCTGCTATTCTGGTGACCTCCATGATGTCACCTTCGAGAAATCCCAGGTCTTCCTTGGACTCACCAGACCAGCCGTACTTTGCCTTGACTTTGAACGGTAGACCCGTTTGTAATTGTGCCGCAGCCATGTGTGCTCACTGTGGGGTCTGTGTCAACTTGTGGGGATACCTGGCAAAGGACAAACCAAACCGTCCAACTTTCACGTCCCGTATAAATAACAGGCCTGGTGGCCGTTGAGCCTCTGCGTTGGGCACAGCAGATTTTCTCTGTTTGTGCCAGATGCCTTTCCCTTTTGGGACATGCCAGCCATCCACAACCTCTTCCTGGCCGCTCTGCGTTTCCCTGTTGCCTCGAGTGCTGTCCGTGGGTTACTGAGAGTGGCTCCACTAAGGTCTCTCTGCTGCCACTTCCCCCTTCCTGGTGAGTACTTCGGTCCCTAGCGTCTTGGATCCCTAGCGTCTTGGATATCCACCTATTCTTACACTATCTCTGCACTACCTGCTCACCAGATTCTGTACAATGCAACCACCTTCCTCCATTTCTCCCCTGCCTTGCCGCCAGAATGTCAAGACGTACTCATATGTACACAGATCTTTATCTGCCTGTGTGATTGAGATGTTTATGTATTTCCTTTATTTATGAAATTTTTGTTTAGACGCCATTCCTTAATGGGCATTGCCTGAACCAGTAAATGTCCAGTAATCGTACCGCTTCTGGTAAATCGAGCACTCACTTGGTAGGCGGGTTTCTAGGCGGGTTGACCTCAGCTACTTGTCTGCAACCATTAGACCTTTTAAAGACCAGAATACAACAATCTAGTAATTCCAATCTCTCAAAGTCTGTACGACAAATACGAAACCCATTGGAGTTATGGCGTGGTACTTTGCCGTCTGCTATGAGAACATCGATTGGGTCTGCCCTATACTTAACATGTTTGAATAAATTGAGAACTTATGTGAGTTTACATAATCATGTTCACATGGAAACCACTGCTGCTACTACTACTACTACTAACAGGACTACTTCATTATTACCGTCCCTTACAAATACTGAAAATTTAATCACTGGTGCCCTGTCTAGAGGTATCGTGGGGTATATTACTATGCCCATCACTATTTTAAAGGTACGTTACGAATCAACATTTTATCACTATGACAGTATTCGGTCAGCAACAAGGGATATCTTACATAATGAAGGTATAATAGGTTTCTTCAAGGGGTTTGGCCCAACTTGCTTGAGAGACGCACCTTATGCGGGTCTATATATGCTATTTTATGAAAGATCCAAATCTTTATTACCAAATTTATTACCATCTTTCTTGATCTCTTATAATAATAATAATTATTCCATGGCCACTTCCACTATGATTAACTCTACCAGTGCAATCTTAGCTGCAAGTATAGCCACAACGGTAACAGCTCCCTTCGATACCGTAAAGACAAGAATGCAACTGTACCCGAAAAAGTTCAACAACTCCGTTCAAACTATGTTTCATATCATAATGAAAGAGAATTCATTAAATTTGTTTAGTGGGTTATCAATGAGATTGACTAGAAAGGCTTTGAGTGCTGGCATCGCTTGGGGGATTTATGAGTCAATGATTAAAACATTTAACTAATTAGCATAGTATACTACTTCTTCCTTTCCTACCTAACTCTAATAACTAATTCGCTTAAAGTACACACACACACACACACACACACATACATACATGCACATATACATACATAAATGTATATATACCTATCTATATCTATATATACATACGATAAATCTATCATACTATGATATCTTTTTTCTTCTTATTCTGTTTCCAAGTCAACTACACCCTCTGGGAAAACAATATTCAATTCTTTGGTCAATACTTCTGTCAGACTAACTTTATTTCTTAACGATACCCACTTTCCCTGGATACAATCAAATCTGTCAGGACCAGAAATCGGTGACGCCAACCATATTTGTTTATTTGGTGGTTGTTTATTTATCACATAGGGACCTAATTCATCCACTTGTAACGTCATAACACCATGATTCAATTCCACATCAGGGAAAATTGTTGGGTAATCATCACTCAAGATCTCTAATTTCTCTAACAAATTATCTAAAAAAAAATCTGCCTTATTATGATACTCCGTTATAGTCATATCAATGACTTCTTGTGGAACTTCTGTACCACTGGTAGACATATTTGATTTATCAGAATAAAGTCTACTACCACTTCTTAAATTAGTAGTAATAGTAGCATGATAAAATCTTTCATTTAAATTGTGTAAATTAATGGGGTTTAACGTCGTACTAACAGATATTCTTCTTGGTACTCTCAAATTAAGTAGTATAGGTCTTGAACCTATCACACTCCTCTGTAATAAAGTACAGTTTGTTCTAATCATTGTACACTCTAACCCTCTTGTATGTTCCCACTAGACCTGCAGCCTTGAGATCTGGGATCTCTTCAAATACAAGAACCTTTAAAATGAAATTTGAAAAATGGAAAAAAATGAAATTTCTCGATGAGCAAAGCAACAATACAAAACTTTTAATTACTAATTATGAATTTAACAGCATTTTTCGTTATTATCCTGATAGTGATTTTATTTATTGTGTGTTTACCCTTGCTTTCAGGTGTGGGTAATTTCAGACTAAACAAGAATTCAGGCGTCTTGAAGTCACAACAAGATGACATTAAGTCAAAGAGACAGAGACTTAATAATGCCTTAAGGAAGGCAGATGTCTTGAAATTCGAATTGAATGATAATTCTGGGTCCGATAACAAAAGTAGTAATGTGGGTGATACTTTTGCTTCAAAGGGTAAGTTCGAAATCGATTCCAAGACAGGTCTAAAGAGAAGAATTATTGGTAGATATCAAAAGGATAATAATGATCCAAATGAATTTGATTTCGATTTGAATGAATTGATTGAAGAAGATAAAGAACAAGAAAGGAAGGAAATGGAGGTTAAATCGAATAAATTCAAAGGTAAAGAACAAGAAACCTATGAAGGTCTGGTTTGATATTTATATATCGATGTATCTATATTTTTCATATTTACTCGCATTCAATAATAAGTCTAACAAATCATTTTATCAGTATGTATACTCTTCTATTTTCTTCCCTAGCTTGAGCATACTTTTATGTATCCAACATTATATTCTATATGAAATTGTTCGTAAAGGTTCTTGAAACCCGCTTAGGACTTATTCTTGATTGTTTTCAATGTGTTCAACTTCTGGTTCAGTTTCTGGCTCATCATTAACATTCAAATCATCACCATTCGCCATATTTTCATCCTCATCAGAACTATCTTCAGAACTTTCTTCAGTTTGATCAATTCCATTAGTCTCTTGATCAATGATAGATATATCAGTTTCTTCAAATTCATCTAATTGATCCCTTAACTTACCAGTGGCTTCATCATAATCGTATTCATAAAATAACATAAAGACACCTGGTGTGGTTAAAACTTCAGCTTCTTCAACTGGATAGACATTTTCATCAGATATTCTCCACCAAATACCTCTATATTTCCTAAATGCAATATAATGTCCATAATTATGTGTACCATAATGAATAATAACTGAACGTAAAGAATATGTTAAAGGTGTGGCTGGGATATTAGAAACTTTAGGAATAGGTGGGGAAGGAACTCTCCGTTCTTGTTGTTGTTCTTCTTCTTCCTCGCTTTCTTGTAGTTCTTGTTGCTTTTCTTCTTTGATATCATCAGCTAAGTAATCTACCTCATCGTCAATTTCAGAAACCATATCTTCTTCCACTTCAACATTATCTTCATTGTTGGCATCCAAGTTTTCCTTAACAATTTTCCTCCTGATAGTATTACCTAATGCATCAGTCTCTTCCACATATTCACTTTCAGAAGAGTCTTCGTCACTCTCGGCAGATAATGAATCGTAACCATTATTGATTGGATCATAATTGGGAACATTTCTATCTCTTTTATCGTATTGAACGTATTCGTTATCACTAGTATCACTATCACTATCTTCAAAATCCTTTTGATGACCACGATGAATATTAGCATAATATTTATCATTAAGTAATTCTTCATCAGTGGATTCTTCGATATGTTTTTCCTTTTTGGACATGGGCAAACGAGCATCCAAATTAATCTCAGTAGGTGAACAACACCATGGATCTAAGTTGAGTGTAGGTTTAAACAATACACGAGAATTATTTTTCATAATCATATAAGTTCTTGGATCAAAAACTGATCTATTAATATGAATTGATAAAAATGGTGGTGGTCTGGAAATAACAATTTGTTTAGATTTAGAACATTTACGAACCATATTTTCTGTATGTAGTCTTTTATAATCTTCATCATCAATAACTGGCTTCAATAATGTACTTTCTAATAATTTGATACGATCAGTTAATGCAGTGATAAGCTTTTCTGGTGGATTATTTTCAGAATTTGACTTGAATTCTTCTATCTTTTCCAATAAATGAGATCTAACAGCTTCTAATGCACAACGATTACATTCAACACCTTCAATAATTTCTGGTTCAATCCATTTACTTAATAATTCTGATAATTTCAAAGTTTGACCAATATTTTCATTCGGTAAATTTAATGACAATCCAGAAAATACTGAATATCTTATACCACCATTTTCACCACAATTTAAACAACCGATTCTTTCAGCAGTAATACCATCTAATGGTGTCATTAATTTGAATGGAGTATAAAATTTATCATTATTCATAGTTTCATTAACGGTGATATTTGGATCAATTTGCTCCGTTGGAATGAATACAGTACCAACTTTATCCAAGTGATCTTGATTCAACAACGCATCCATAGGTAAATCCTTCTCTAATATCGGTTTATTCTTATCTTCGTTGTCATTATTTTTTTCATTATCGATCGAATCACTACTACTATCGTTCTTAATTTTATCCAATTTTTTCAAATCTTTCTCTAATTGAGCAATTAATTCTTGGAAAAATTCCTGTGCATCTTCTTGATCATAACCTAATAAGATATTTTTATTTGGACCAGATTCCATAGATTTCAATAAGGCATTTGGACGATAGTATTTTCTTTGTCTATAATACTTATAATTTAAAGTGTCTAAAAGTGTCTTAAATTCAATACTAAACTTTTTAATTTTCAAATTATCCAATTCATTATCTAGATCTTGCTTATCATTAATAAAATCATCTAAGAAATTATTCAATTCTCTTGATGATGCAACAGACTGTAACACAGAATTCATAAAACAAGTATTACCATCATTCACCAAACCTGCTATATACCCACCACGTCTCAAAATCTTTTCATCTAATCCATTGTTGTTATAAGTAGGTAAATTTCTTCTCATTTGATTATAGATTTTTTTAAGAAAGTTTAATTTATTTGTATACGTTAATAAATAGTAAATGAAAGTTGTGCAACCAATAAAAATAAGTAAACCAATTTGATTTGTCTGACTAGTTTTATTAGATTGAGTGAAATTGTTGTTGTGGTAATTGTAATTACTCATAAAACAAGAATAATAATCAATTTAAAATCAATTATTATAATTTTCTCTTTTTCTAGAAATTCTTTATTAGACTGAAAATTTTCTTTTTTCTTTTTTTCGTTTTCTTCCTTGCAAAAAACTGAAATTTAAAAATCTGACAAAAAGTCGTGTGAAGTGACTGTTGCAGATTCTGGCGCTTGCTTCCTATTTGGGAAATTTTGCTTGTACTAATCTGACCAATTAGAGCTGTTCTTTTTGGGGGTTTGCCAACAAACAAATTTTTAGTTTTTTTTTTGAACTTCTGGTAACGTTATTTCCCAAAAAGTAAGGATATCCAGGGAGAGAGTCAGATTTTGAGTAAAAGAAGCAGAATTTATAACTATGACTTTTTCCTTATCTTTATTATGTAGATTATGCTAAAATCTATCGAACATACCTTAATAAAATAAATAGTTCTGAAACTTTAGAGAGACATAGAAGGGAAGTGTATGAACCAAATCGTATTTACAGCTTTGGGTACATTATCTTATCAATAAACACAAGCTAGGATACTGAAGCTATTGGCATTCTTTTTAAACGAAGAAGTCACTACTGCTATCTTTGAAGGGCCCAAGATAGTTACAAATATGATATCTAAAATATCTCAATGGCTATGCCATATTTTTAGGCGCTAAAAAAATTCAGCATTCCGAAAAAGGAAAATATCCCAACGCGATGACGAAAAAAAAAATTAAGAAAATGATAGTAAAACGAACCATTACTATAAAGGTGCTGCTACTGCTTTTGAGAGAGTAACTTTGAGATGTCAACCAGCTCCGTGATTTCCAGTTATCTCCCTCATGATACACAACTAGAAGTTATTCAGAAATTATTTGATGAAAATCAGCTAGATCAAGCTTTAGATATAATTCAGGTCTTTCAGATTGATTTAGACAGCCATAGGATCTTGATCTTCAAGATTTTTGCTAAATTTGAGAATAAAATATATGAAATTTTTGAGAAAACTTCTGTAAATGATTGGAATGATGCTATTGTAAACGATGAGGAGTTTAATTTATTAGTTACCTTCATCACCAAAAGTGAGAATTTGAAGAAACTTTTCAACAATTGGATTTGTGAGAAATTGAATAGTCTCGTCAATAACCATAATACAAGACTGTTTGACCCCGAAACCCAGCTTCGATTTGTTACAAAATTAGTCCCATGTAGCCTGAAAGTAGAAGAAGTAGAATCTCCTTTCATGGAAGATGAATTCCTAAGATTGTTAAACTTATTAGAAACAATTTTTTTATCTTTTGATGTTGACCTAGAAACTGAGAATGATAAGACAACAGATACATTAAATCAAATTTTAATTGCCCTTTTATTCTGTGATAATGAACCAATAGCTCTTTTATGTTCAAAGTTGATGAGATGGAGACATCAGCAAATAGCTCAAATGTTATTGAAAGATGAACATTTAGATAATCTAGTTTGGGAGCTTATCCGCTCTGCCTATTCTCAAAGGGATATTCATGATTGGAAAGAAAGAGATTGTCTGACACTAATTCTTAGAATTTTAGGTTCTGGTGTAATCACGAAGAGTTTTATTAGTTTTATGAAAACTGAAGAATACTGGAAATTTTTACAATTAGCGTTAAATCATACTATCCATGAGCGTAGGAAATTAGGTTTATCTATCCTTAACCTCACAATCAAGAGTTTAACTGAAAACGATTTTGGAAGCTTTGCAACAGAACTTTTTCAATGGGATTGTAGCAAGAAAGAACAATTGGAAGAATCATGGAAACGGTATACAACTCTTTATGAAATTGTTGCTATAGATACGGCACTTAATCAAATTCAGGCTGCAAGAAGTGATATCATAAATTTATTTAATGATAAAAATGTTGAGGCTAGTTGGGGGATCATTCTTTTCGCTACTGGGTTAAAAGCATCTATGGAAAGTGTTCGTAAATATATGATGCTATTAATGTTTCAAATTAAGGATATGTCTATTTTCTCTGCTAACTTAACATTATTGAGATCAACTTTGTTACCATCTGTCATGTTGGCATTTCATTACAAGGCAGAAACGTCTGCTATTGAACAAGCAAATGCTGATGTTTGTGAATATGGTGAAGTTGTCACTGATTTTTTCAAAGATATTCTTATTGGCAGTGGCAACAAAACTGAAGAAACATTAACTGAAATTTTGAATCTTTTGATTGATTTCGGTACTGCGTTTGATCCAGCACGAATCTATGCATCATTAGGTGTTTACAAGTACTTATCACTTGAAAATTCAAAGCTTTTGAATGCTTCTCAACTAATTTTAGTGAAGAAACTTTTTGAATTTGAAGCAGAAGATCCAGTTTTCGAGACTACCATGAAATCAATTTATGCCCGCTTCCTAAATTTTGTTGATGAAGACTCTGTATCGCCAATTGAATGGATTGAATGTCTTGGTGTCCATTTAAAGAGATGCACTTGTTCTTTCAGCCATTTTGGTAATGAAAATGATTCATTTGATATAATTCCAAAAACCTTATATCAAGATAAAATGAACGAAATATTGTCAAACATTGGTCAAGATTGCATGTTTGATATTATATCTACGATTAATTTCAATTTACCTATTTTAGATCTTAATACTGAGATACTTTTGCTCTTACCGAACATTTTGGATTACAAAAAAGTGCTTGACGAAAAATTAATCAACGATGCCGTCTCAGAAAATATTATATCTTTGTTGAATATGTCTGAAGATGATGTTAAATATAAGAATGCCCATAAGTTGATCACCTTATATGACAACTTGATTACCATTGATGCAGGACAATTGATAAGTAAAATTACAAAGGAATTTTCTTTGAATAAATTCAACTTTGTTTCTGCAGTTATTGGGAAATATTCTCAAAGGGAAGAAGTTAATGAGGACTTGCTAGATCTATATCAAGTTATATTGAGTTATTTTAAATCTAGTAAAGATAAATTTGAAATTCGAGATCAAACTTATGCCTCCTTTTTCAATATCTTTGTTCAATTGATTGAGCGTGATATCTTAGTGGTCGAACCAGTGTATACTGATAAGCTTTTGAAGCTTGCTAAATCAAATATTGATACAGACAATAACCACTACTCAGCTAATCTAGCAATTACAAAATTATGTACGTTGATTCATACCAGATCAAGAAAAACATCCTGCTTTGACATTATATCAACAATCTGGGAGAACATTAACGATGAACGTTTGATCTTGAAAGAAATTGATTTACACATCCTATTGATAGAGAATATCTTCAATGAAGAAAACCTTAAACTCGCCTTCAAAGATGAAGGATCAGAGCTACAATTCAAAATTAAGGAATATGGTTTACAGGTAGCCTCATTGGGCTACTCAAGGAGACAGTTCTTACCTAAACTTGCTGAGCTCTTATGCAATTTCGTTAAATCAAATAATTTGGATGGTAATAGTAAGGGCCAATTCTCTTGGTTTATCGAGCTTTTAATTGCAGTATTAATTCAACCACAAATGGAGCAGAATATTTTCCAGTTGAAATCGGTAATTGGTCTACTATATGATAGAACGTTTAATGACACCACTAGGTACTCCTTATATTCAAAAGTTTTTGGAGAACCCGAGATATATGCCAGAGTTTATATCATTATTGCCGTCTTGTATTCAAATGAATCCGTTAAGAGTGGTATTATTGAATATTTAACTAATAACGGTAATATGTTATACTCGAAGAAACGAATTGATGGCCCAGAAGAACGTGAAAGATTGTTAAAGTGGCAAATCTCACTACTTGCTATGCGTTCTATGAGATCTCAAATCAACAATTTTGACAAATTTAATATGGAAGATATTTTGAAAAGTATTGAATTTGAAGCGTCACCTTTAGTCAGAATCTACAAAGAATGGTTCATCGGATACTATCTAGCTGAAAGTTATGCTATGAACACAGAAGTTTCTTCCATTGAAGAATGTCTACTTGAATGGTTAAACGATCATAGCAAACCAACTCTTTTGGTCAGTGCTGAAAGAATATTTTTCATTGTATTGAGTTCTTCCAAAGAATCATGTAACCGCACGCTATTGAAAAAATATTTATGTTCATTAATTCCAAATGCGACATCCAATAAGCCGTTGGTTAGGCATTTTTCAAACTCATTAATGCTATCATTTTGGCCCACTTTTCAGGATCTTTTGAGTGACGATAGTTTAGGTCCAGTGGTGGGAGGTCTTTATTTGAATGCTAAGCAAACTCAGATTGTGGGTCAATATAGAGCTGGTGATGCAAATATCTGGCATCTATATGACGACTTAACTTTGACTGGTATTTTTGGTAATATGATTAGGAAAATTACAGATCATGATGCCCAATATATTAGTGCCCATACTTTTGAGAAAGTTATAGGTAACGGCAGTCATTGTAATGAATTTCCAATTGGTGAAGATGAAACATACGCTTGGTTAGATAAGAGAGAAGGTAACACTGTCGGTAAGAAGAAACCAATGCACATTCAATTAGATGATTCTGATGTGATGTCCCCATTACAAAAAAAGAGTGGAGCTTGGGAAACCATTTTAGATATTGATAATAAGAAACAAACAAGTTCAGTGAGACGTTCTGAGTTGATAGTGGTTGCGTCCTTAGTGGACAAACCCCCAAATCTAGGTGGTATTTGCCGTTTATGTGACGTTCTTGGTGTTGGTTTAGTAACGGTGGATGACATTAAAGTAAAAAATCATCCACAATTCAAAAATGTTGCCGTGACAGCTGATAAATGGATGCCAATGAAAGAGGTACCTACTGGTAGTATCATAGAATTTATGAGGGAAAAGAAGAAAGAGGGTTATACGCTAATCGGTCTAGAACAAACAGATAAATCTGTAAAATTGGACGAGAATTATAGGTTTCCTAAGAAATCATTGATGTTGTTAGGTACAGAGGCTCATGGTATTCCAGGTCACTTATTGAGTGAGCTAGATTTGTGTTTAGAAATTCAGCAATTTGGGGTTATCAGATCTATGAACATTCAGACAGCAACTGCTGTCATTGTACACTCCTATACAATCCAGCATATGTAATTATAACTGTATAATATATAAAATGAAACATTGAATTTTAGTTGTTTTGCCTATTCTTTATGATTTTTCAATGAAAAATGGCATAAAACTCATCGCAAATTGAAACTGCATAATAGTGCTAATCACCCACAGCAGCAGCACATAACCATATACCTATACCAATACGGCAACCATGAACTACTCCAAGGAAAAGAAAGTTGGTGAAGGTACTTATGCTGTGGTCTATCTAGGTACGCAAAAATCCACTGAGAGAAAGATTGCCATAAAAGAGATTAAGACATCAGAATTTAAAGATGGATTAGATATGTCTGCCATCAGGGAGGTCAAGTATTTACAAGAGTTAATACATCCAAATATAATCTCTTTAGTGGATATTTTCATGCAGTACGATAATATTAATCTAGTGTTAGAATATTTACCCACTGATTTGGAGAACATTATTAAAGATAAGTCTATAATCTTCACACCAGCTGATATCAAATCATGGATGTTGATGACTGTAAGAGGTGTCCATCATGTTCATCGTAACTTCATATTGCATAGAGATTTAAAACCAAACAATTTATTGATATCACCAGAAGGTGTTATCAAATTAGCGGATTTTGGGTTAGCTCGTTCTATACCTGGACCTCGTGAGATATTGACAAGCAACGTGGTTACCCGTTGGTATCGTGCACCAGAATTATTATTTGGTGCCAAACACTATACATATGCTGTGGACGTTTGGTCCATTGGAATTATATTTGCAGAGTTAATGCTTAGAATACCATACTTACCTGGTAAAGACGATATGGATCAAATGGAGGTGACGTTCAGAGCGTTGGGGACACCAAAGGACAAAGATTGGCCCGAAGTGTCTAGTTTCCCCAGTTATAACAAATTACAATTGTATCCACCGCCCTCTCGAGATGAGTTAAGGAAGAGGTTTATTGCAGCTACGGAATCTGCTTTAGATTTGATGTGTGGTATGTTGGAGATGAACCCACAGAAAAGGTGGAACACGACAGAATGTTTACAATCAAGTTATTTCAAAGAGTTGCCAGCACCAACAGACCCATCACAAATAAAACTAAAGTGAAAGTAAAGATCAAAGTGAAAATATCACCAACGATCAACAACAAACTGATCAGCAAGGGTAAAAACAGTTCCGATACAAAACTTGACGAAAACGAGAACTGGAAAAATATAGATCATAACCAATACCAACAATATATAGACTGCTGTATTTATAATGAACAGTTTCAAAAATGTGTTCCCCTCCAAGAGACTAATGAACAAGATACTGTTCCAAATGGACAGTCCCTGGAGTTCGCGCAAACTGCTGCCCTTGTTCCAAGAACTGTACAAGACACACAACTTGGAACCAACAAAGTTGAGCACCAACCCGCAAGTTTTGTTCAACATGAACAGATTCTTGGAGCAAGTCAAAAACAGGACACATCAACAACATGTCACGTTGAAAGAAATGCAAAACTGGCTCTTAAGACAGGCTGCTCACCTGGGGGACAACAACGCTACAAGTTTACTTTGCTACCACATCTTGATTGATGAAAAAGCAGTAGATGAACAAGAAAACGCACAATCTCTATTGAACAAATTACTACAGGTAAATCATCCATTGGCATTTAAAATTGTCGGTGACTTGTCGAACTTCTCTGGTAGATACGATCTTGCTAAGAAATGGTATGAGAAGTATCTCAAAGTAGTAGCACCATCTACACCTCAAGAATGTAATTGGAAATTCGAAGCCCTAGAGAAATTGGGTGAAATTCAAGTAAGAGATGGTAATATACAAGAAGCTGAATCGAATTTTTTGCAAGTGATCAGGAATTCTTTGCTAGTGGAATCGGTGAAATCTTACTTCCTCTTATCGCAAATATATGGTAAATTTGAACCATTGAAGAGTAAACTGTTACTAGAACAATGTTGTACACAGGGGTTCCGTGAAGCATTCAAAGAGGTGGGATTCTTGGAGTTGCAATATTTCAATAACATAGAAAAGGCAAAAATTTGGTTTAAATTAGGTATGGAATTACGAGATTTAACCTGTTTCTTTGGATTTCTTGAATGTTGCGTGAAAACATCCAATTGGGATGAAGCATATAATTGCTTACAAGTATTGGAAAAATTAGCTAAATCTAGCGAAACTAATATGCAATTCTTTAAGACTTTAGAGAATGATTACAAGAGTACGATTGAAACAACTAAGATGCAAAAAGAAAAGAAAGATCAAAAATTAAATAAAGATACCGAAGAGTAATAATGATACAACAATACTTTTATCAAAAAGTGCACAGTTGTTTGCACTTATATGTAGATACATTAATATTTATCTCTATATATTCCTTTGAAAGTCAAAACATCCAAAAAAAAAAATTGTATTACATGGTCTCTCCTTCACAATTATCATCGTTATATGCTTGAAATAGTTAAAAGTAATCATTTTGCGACAACGACTCTTTTGGGAAATACGGGCTCAAATTTCCCTTCTGTTCAGCATAGTTTTTATTATTTTCTGAATTAGGCGTCACTTCATTTTGTCTTTGATATCCAGTTTTCCCTCTTTCATCATTACTACTGTGATTAGCGCCCATAAAATTAATACTCTCTATCGGTTTATTATTCTTGATACTAAAATTATTATAATCAGTATTATTTGGGACGTTAGTAGAACTAGTACTTGGTTCATCAATATATGTGGATAAAATATTATTTGACGGATCAATAGAAGCATGACTTTGAAAAAAGAATTCATCATTCGGTGATACAGTAACAGAATTGGATAAATTTCCACTGGCTGGAGTAATATTATCTTGATTGTCATTTTTATTAGCATTGATATCATTAGTATTATTATTATTATGTATATTATTGAAATTTTCATTATTTTGGGTATTAGCTCGACTTATAGATCCTCTATTATCGATCATATTTGTATTATTGTTATTATCATTATTGTTAGAGGAATTTATAGTATTCGTAAACCTCACATCATTCACGTTATGTGGATAATTATCAGTATTGGAACTATCAAGTGCATTGGACATATTTCTATCGTCCGCTGTTGATCCGTTAACTGATGGAAAATTTGTCAAAGTCGTCGCTGGTAATTTCTGTAAAGTAATATTTAGTGGTTGATTTACGAAGGGAATATTATTTGAGTTGGTTAATTGATCATTCTGGAAGTTATTTATCGGTATTGATCCAGCAGCCGGAATGAATGGAGGTGTATAAGCAGTATTCAATGGTAAGGTATCATTTAAAGTATCTAATAATAATGGATTATTTGTTGTAAAGTTTGGATTATTCAAAGGTATAACTGGCGGTGCTGGTGGTAAAACTTGATTTGTGGATTTATAATCTAGGATTAATGAATTCATGAATCTCAAGGAATCTTGTAAACCCTTTAATACGTGCGGTAAGTTTGATCCACCAATATATGCGTCATTAACCTGTTTACCCTCGGAAAAATCTTCACAAATAGACCATTGGTTAGTAGATTCCATTAACTTATCTTCGCTAAAATATACAGCAAAATTTGGCGATTTATCTACAGTAATTTTCAATTCACCAAATTCGTTTCCGTTCATATCAGCTAAATTTTGTATGCTTCTTTTGGAATCACTTCCACGGCTAGATTTCGAGCTGGCTTGATTAGAATTACTGTTATTATCATGAGTGTTATGGTTACTATTTATGATATCATCCGATTCCAAAGATAACGAACAATTTGTAATAGAATCAATGGCAAAGAATACTCTAAATAGTATATTATTATTTTTCGTTGTTGCACTAAAGAAATAATTTATTTCAAAATTTTTCTTAGAAATGATTACCAAAAAATCTGTCATATTGGACATTATATCATTGATTGATCTTGGTGATAAATTTCTTAAATTTTTAACTAATTTTAGCTTTTTCTTTGTTAAAGACCCACTTTTCATTCTATTCCATGTACCGACAGTAAGTGAGCAAATATCCATAAGATAGTAATCTTTATTTATGTTTAATGGTATATTATCGAATAAGGCCACTCGCCTACAAAATGAAGTACTGTTCGACCTACTATCAGAATCATCAGAATCCATTTGATTATCGCTACTATTATCTGTAGTACTTGAACATGAATTATTGTCACTATTGTAACTACTACTATTTCCATAAGAGTAATTGTTATTGGAGCTTGAATCACTATCACTTTCACTATTGTAACCATCACTATCACTACGGTTACTATTATTTCGTTTCAATTTTTTACTATTTCTATTCTTGTTCTTATAGTTCTTATTCTTATTTTTATTTCTAGCCCTTTCTTGCTCCTCCTTCAATTTTTTCTTTTTCAATTTGGCTCTTCTGTTTTGGAACCAAATAGTGACACTTTTCTCAGTCATACCGATCCTTTCTGATAAAGATTTTCTCTGTTGAATAGATGGGCTTTGATTCTTTTCGAATTCTCTTTTCAAAATATTTAAAGTTTCACCTTTAGCTCTTTGCCTTCTCAGCCTTGACGGCGATCTTGGATTATTATTGTTGTTATTCGTTTCCTCTTTAACATCTTTATGATTATACTTGCCATTATGACCAGGATGGTGATTATTATTGAATTCGTTATCAAAATTCATATGATTGAAATTGGTATCATTGAAATTAGTGTTACCAAAATTAATATTATTAGTATTGCTCTTGGTAGAATTGTTATTCACATTATTATAATCATTGTTAAAGTTGAAACTATTAAAATTGTCATTGTAGGTATCGTTAAAATTAGCATTACTGGTTTGGCCATGGTTCAAATCATTGCTATTAAATTTATTTGAGAAAGCATCAGTATCATTTGTAATTTTGGAATTTGGTACATTCATAGAATCATGGCCTATATGCATATTATCATTATTCAAATTGAATATTTCATCATGGAAATCTGTAGCATTATCATGATTGTTCGTAGCGCCATTGAAAGGGTCACGGTAATCATTAATATTACCTATATTATAATTGAAGTTATTATCACCGTTGTCCATGGGAGACTGACTAACCTTTGCCTTACTGGTGATAAAATGATATCAAATATTTGCATCAAATTATTTTCGTATTAGACTCATCTCATTTTCAACTCTGTGCGGGTAACAGCCACAACTTGAATCAATAATGATTCATATTGCTACGGTGGTTTCTAAGCAAAATATGTCCTGTCCATCACCACTGGAGATAACGCCACACGTGACAACAAACGATTATTTCGTCTAGATCAATATATTCTTTTTTGATATGTCCGTCTACTTCAATCTCTGTCCATAAAATTTCTAACCGCCGGGCTCCTTCCGGCGAAACTTTATCCGTTTTGAAAAGATGAAAATGAATTTCAGTTCCGTTCCGTCCAATATATGTTTTTTCAAAATGCTACAATACTTTTGTTGGCCCATCTTTACGTTTTCTGCTTTTTTTCAACTCACCGTGCAATAATGAAAAGATCCGAAAGAGAAGATGACACTGTAATTGATGATAGGCCTATTAAGCATGCTAAAGATAATACCAACGATGACATCGGTCATAGTTCAGATGGTTTATTATCACAAAACGAACTGGCGAGTACCTCACAGGATGAAATGAAAGGTTCTGATATTTTAAGTGCTTACAGAAACTTAGAAAAAAGTTATATACAGAAAAGGGCCCAGATAATGAGGACAGGTGATATCAGTATTGCTTTACAAAGTTTAAATAGTGTAAATGATTTATTTAGTAGATTCAACCCGACGAAGACGAAAAAAAATGGTGATGATGACGATGAGATTGGAAAAGAAAAATCGAATAATAACAATACTGATAATAATAATATTGATAACAGTGTATCAGTGCAAGATTCGCGTGCAATATTGAATGTCTCAAAATTGACAAAATTATCGATTCAAAATCTAAAATTAGGTGAAATCAAATCAGTAATCAATTTAGTTAACTTTATCTTGTTTACTAAAAGATTTATGTTGAAAAATTACTTTAATCAAAATAATTTAAAAGAGGAAAGATTTTTATTAGAGGATAATAACAATGAAAATAATAATGAAAATAATAGTAGTGATAATTCACCGGCACGAGAGACCGAAAATATATTAAAGGAAAATGTCAGAAAAGAGAAATATTTACAACAATTCGATAGATATTCTCAGTTCAATCAATTCAACTGGTACAAATTGGGTTCTCTCTATGATAATCTAAGTCAAATTCCACTTGCCACTGATCATTTAATGGGACCATTTTCCATTGAAAATAAAAAGATAATTAGAACTGGTCATGTTAGAATTGATGAAAATGAGACTAATTCCACAAATAAACTTACTAAAGCTGATAATATAACACAATTAGAATTGAATGATAAGAGTCAAGATATGACTACACCTGAACAAGTTAAAAGATGCTTTAAAATCTTGATTAAAAAAGTGGGTAAAAATGAAAAGATTTCATTATTTAAATTTATAATCAACCCGTTCTCATTTTCGAAAACTATTGAAAACTTATTTTATACAAGCTTCTTAATTAAAGAAGGAAAAATTATGCTTTTAGAAGGGAACAATGACGATAACGATAACAATAAAAAGGTACCAATGATTATGGTCAAATCAAATTCAAAATCTTCCGATAACATGCAAAGAGAAATTGATAAACGTAAGAACCAAATTCAGCATCAAAATCATATTATTTTTCAATTGAATATGGAAACATGGAAGAAGTTAATTGAAAAATTCAACATTACTGAAAGTTTTTTGCCATAAGAAAAGAAAAGTGAAAAGATATCCTTATGAATATTATTTCTGTTAGTTATCAGTATTGATTTCTTCTATTTCAATTGCTTTACATGAAGTAATGAGTCTTGAATGCAAATGATTATTCCTCAAATTGCCAATCAGATAGTTCGGTTAGCTTTTCCAAGGACCATTTCCGCATCGGTAAAATATCCAAATTATTGTATACCAAATTTTTATTCTGATGACTTTGGAAAAATTTTAGCAATTCGATACCTGCATAACCGATCATTATTGAATTGTCGGTACAAAGTTCGGCTTGCGGGTAGTAAACCTTCATTCTTCGAACCATACTGTCGGTTTTCCCGTCATCATAACCACAGTCTTTACTATAGTCAGGGATCTTATCGTTAGTGTCTTCATGAAGAGAGCCACCATTTAGAGATTCCTCTAGCATTTGTCTCAATAGTTTATTACTACTGACACCACCAGAACAAATAAATGTAGTGACATTGGCTAACAAAGATTTGTTTTCGTGTAAGGTTTGTTTGATTTTACTTATCAAATGGTTAAAATGTTGTCGTTGTATAAGAAATGCTAGCTGTTTCTTGATTTCGATATCATCCAATAAACCTGGTGGTAGTTCGGGTAATTGTTCCGTTAATGTTGATATGAAAGATGCAAATGAAAAGGATGTAATATGCTTGTTGTGCTTCGAAAATGGGTTAGGTAATTTAACAAATGTATCAATTTTATCGCTATATTCATGTTTACTATGTTTTTCAGGCTTTCCAAAGTATGACAATTTAGTATCCATTATGTATTTATTCATTAAGGGTTCAGATAGTTTCTCCAATTCTTTACCGATCATAATACCTTGTAAACCAATTGCTCTACCGCATTTGTCTAATGAATCCCCGATGGCAATATCAACTGTATCACATAATATCTTATGTTGAACTAAATTTTCACTATATACAAGTAAAGTATGTCCACCACTAACCAATAAACTCAAAATGGGGAATTTGCAATCCTCCATATTCATCCTTGGTATCAATAAATGGCCTAACATATGGTTGATACCTAGCAAAGGTATTTGTTTACCAATACAGAAACCTTTGGCAATATTTAATCCTACTGACAATGAACCAATCATACCTGGTCCCCTAGTCACCATAACCATATCAGGTTTAATCATGTTTCCACTTGTGGTAACGTCAGTTTGTTCCTTATCAGATCGTAAGATCTCTTGTAAAAGTAACGGCAGGTTAATTTGATGATGCTTTATCGCATCAATGGGTACAATCCCACCCATGGAAACGCTATTCAAAGTTTTCTTCAAATGCTTCAACGTAATAACTTTCTCACCTTGAGTTTCTAACAATGAGACGCTTGTATCATCACATGAAGTTTCAATGGCAACTACCCGGAGAAATCTTTTAAAATTGCAATAGCTATAAGTAAGGGCAGGTAATCTATATTGTGATAAATTTATACCTCCAGACCGTACAATGGAAAACGTCATTAAGCGAATGAATCAGATTTAGATTGATAATGTGATAATTTCATCAAACAGATAATGTACCAATTTGTCCTCGGAACGGCTACAAAATTTGTACCTTAAATTGATAACCCGTTTGTCTTTATTGAAAACTTGTCTCATTGAAAAAACCCGTCGGAGGCCAAAATTGTCCAAGACGGAAGCTAAAAATGATGATCAAAACAGACGGGAACCAAAAGAACCAGACGGTAATCATAAAATGTAAAATGTCAAAATAGTGAAAAATAAGTCAGTACAAACTGTGCAGCAAATCCCACGCACTCAAAAATTAAGCAGTGAAAAACCCTGTGGTATGTCGGTGAATTAAGAAAAAAACGTGGATTATTTTTCTGTTCCGTCCATTTTCCATTGCGATATTACGGAAAAAATGCATGAAACCGACAATGAAATATTTGGTTTTCTTTTTTAGCAAAACTTTTGTTTTGATTTTAATTTTGAGTTAACTTAGTTTAATTTGAATTTGGTTATTCTTATTTCACTTTTGAATTAACCCCATTATACTTAGATTGACCCCTACTATTTTTAAGTTTGTTCACCTTGAGACTTTCAATTGCTTACTTTCAATTGTTTAGCTTGTCATCAACTCTAAATTGCTGTGTTTATAGGACTGTGCTTCAGTGTTCAAGGGTGACAAGTGGTTTGCAACCTTCAGAGAAAGATGAAAAGGAAATCGAGTGAAAATAACCTTGTAAATAATAGTACGAATAGTGGCAATTTGACTTTGAATAATTCTGGTAATCCCAATAACACTATCAATAAACCTACGAAAACTGCAAAATATAATAGTAACAATAATAATAACAATAGTAATAATGAAAAACGAGTACCGATGAACAATTTTAACGCTAAAACTGCCGACAGTAATCTGAATAAATCAAAGATAAAACACAAAAAGGGAAAGCCAAATGGTAACAACAGTTCAATTGAAAACAACTTGGATAAAAATGCCTTGACCATGGTTAATGGTACACATAATGAAAATTTAAATAAACCTATTGGAAGCAATAATGACAATATGTTACCAAACTCTCAACTGCATCACTCTCCAAATATGTTCTTTGATAACAATAATCATAATAATGGTAATAATAATGTTATGAATCATGGTTTAAATAATAATGCAATGTATGCATTGAATAACATGACAAATACTAATAATGCTGGAGCAGTTAACAACATGAATAATATGAACAACATGGCCATGCATAATATAAATATGACTAACAACATGGGTAATGTGAGTAGTACTAACACTAATAATGCCAATATGATGAATAATATGAATTCAAATATTGATAACACTAGCATGAACTCTGCTAGCAACATGAACATGAATATGAATAACAATATGAACATGAATATGGATGTAAACGTGGCTAACAATAGTCAGACCATGAATGGTTTAAACAATATGGTTAACATTAATAACATGACTGCTTTGAATAATATGAATATGAACCCCAACATGAATATGAATATGAACATGAATAATGCAAATATGAATATGAAATTGAACAGTAATATGAACGCTGATACTAGCAATCTCAACATTAACAATAGTAACAATGATTCAACGAAGAATGAACCACTTTTTCATTCAAAATTAGTTGTTTCAGACGCAATGGCAAGTAACTCAAGACAGTTGTTATATGCTCATATCTATAACTATTTATTAGAAAACAAACATTATGACACTGCAAGACAATTTCTAAGAGAAACCGAAATTCCAGTATCAGGAAATACTGAGTACAATTTGAATGGTAATAATAATTTTAGTCATAACAATGCAATGAGTAATGATGAAAGTAATTCGCTAAATCTTTTAAGAAACTTACCGCAAAATATCTTATTGAAATCCAAAATGGTTATTAATTCACCAGATACTTTCCTTCTAGAATGGTGGCAATTATTCTATTTGTTAAACGATTTCGTAGAAACGAGTTCAATCGATTCTCTGAAGGAATTAGAGAACCCAACGTATGATTATATTTACCCGCTGATACCTGAAAATTCAAGTGTGTCGGCCCAAAGTTCAGCATTCCTGATGCAACAAAGAATTCATTTTATGAATAATAATAATAATAATAATAATAATAATAATAATAATAATAATAATGGCAAAAATAACACTGCCAATCCTACTAATCTTAATCTAAATACAAGCAACGGCACTGCAAATGGTGCAACATTGAATTCAAATTCAACAATTGTTAATGAAGGTAATAAAATTCAAAATGATGAAAATATAAACACAAACAGCAATCTCAATAATGTAGGACCTGAAATAAGTGGGGAAAATATCATAAGAAATAATTTACCTATGAATGTGAACATGAATATGAATAATTTGCCAGTAAATATGCATGCTAACCAACCAATGAATATGCAAATTAATAACCTACCAACGAATAATATGGCAAACAATATACCGCATACTGTACCAAACAGTATACCGCCTAACATGGCATTAAGCATGCCTGGTACTTTGCCATCGAATTTGTCGGCTAATATACCATCAACTGTATCTGGTAGTATGAACTTACCTGTCAACATGAATGTCCCTAACAAAACTGGAAATGAAAATAATATCCCAAACAATGTTGGCAACAATAGAAATCTTAATAACAATTTCAATACTGGTGTGGGCACTAATGTTGATTTCAATAACAACATTGTCAAAAATTCAAACGATAACTTTCAGAGTCCCGTAATCGCATCACCTGTAACACTTAATAACAATAACAATAGTACTAATATTAATAACAATGATAATAATCCAAATAATAACAACATGACTCCAAATTCAAATAGAAATCTATCCACTAAGCAACAGTTTCAGACAAATAACAAAATGCATAATCAACAACAACAGCAGATGCGTTATTATTCAGAGTTGCAACAACAACAATCACCAAATGCCTATATGACTTCGCACGTTGTTCCAATGATGCAAACTAGGAGCATACAAAGTGGTCAAGGAATGTCACCTAATGCTCCACCGATTCAGTCACCAATGGGTGCCCAAAATTCCCAACAGTCAATGTTTCAGGCAAACGTATCTATGACTAATTTACCACATGGCCTACAGCAGCAACAACAACAACAACAACAACAGCAGCAACAACAACAACAACAACAGCAGCAACAACAACAACAACAACAACAACAACAACAACAACAACAACAACAACAACAACAACAACAACAACAACAACAACAACAACAACAACAACAACAACAACAACAACAGCAGCAACAACAACAACAACAACAACAACAACAACAACAACAACAACATCAACAGCAACAACAGCAACAGCAACAACAACAACAACAACAACAACAACAACAACAGAAGCAGCAACAACAGAAGCAACAGACAGGTGGCCAACAAAAACATAACCCAAAATCACCGCTTGTTAAACCGAAATCAAGAAATCAACAAAGGAATTCATCTAGAAATCACTTGATTCAGCTATCACCACAACAGACAATGAGTCAATTAAGCTCCGCAGCAATCATGAGGATGGTGTATAATAAGAATAAATATGATTTTAATTCTGAAAATAATGACACCAAAGCTAATGATTACAGAGAAGATAATGATAAGACTGACAGCGAAAACCTTCAATATGAGAATGCTAAGAACGACATTAATAATAATAATAATAATAATAATAATAATGCTAACAATGCTAATATTGCTGCTGGTCGTAAGAACGATAATACATCTAGCGGTGACCTGAATGAACAAAATCAGAGCATTAGTGACTATGACAATTCATTACTTGCTGGCTCAAAGACTCATTTAGATTTTAACGCTTTTGACTCACATATGGATGCTAATATGCTTGATTCAATGCATAATAGTAATAATATGCCAGGAAATAATAATAATGGAAATAGCAACGACAACAACGTAGATAGTAATAGTGAAAATGATAACGATGATGAGGAAGATGACGATGACGACGCAGAAGATGATGAAGATGAAGATGATTATGAAGATGATGACGAGGATAATGATAATGATGGCAGTGATGATGACGAGATTAGCGATGATAAGGAGAACAGTAATGGAGACAGTAATCAAAATGGCAGTACTGGGAATATTGAAGACAATGGTAGTACCAATGGTCGTGAAGGCATGGTTGTTGGTGATAAGAACACTCGCAATAAATCAGACAAGCGTAGAAACGAGTCTATTAGCGGTCATACTAAAGATTGAAAAAAATTACGTGAAGTAGAAGCTTTTGTTAATCAATTTTGTAATGCTATGAAGCATTGTGTGTTCAAAATTACTTGTCTTTTTGAACTAAAAATAGGTGACATGTTCTGGTGAAGGCATGAAGCAAAATATGTATTATTAATTAATCTTTTTGCACTGCTTAGTTTGGTTATTATCTTTATTGTCATTTTTGTGTACTACTCGTACCCTACATCTCTTTTACTATATCTATTATATAAGCATTTTGGTTTTTTGTACATGACCGCAAAAAAAATTAATTCTTTAATGATAGTTATTGTCCGATTTACTGATGGTTGGCAGAAACTTTTAGACTAGATAAATACTCTTCTAGTACTTAGTTTTTGGAGTTACTAGAAGAAATGGATTAACTAGTAAACATTTATTTTTTCTTTGACTTAAAGTGGTAAGATGCATTGATTTGTCTTTTTTTTTTCTGAGTTAGAGGGTCAAGATTACTCTACATTGTTTTGCTACTCTTCTTTCAGCTTACCTTTTTACATACCTCTAATTTATCTCTTTATTTATCTTCTAACCTATCTGTCTTAATGACACAAGACCGTTTGCTTCATTCAAATTTACTATGCTCCTAAGTTTACTACCTTGTATCTGCATACTCTTAGTAATAACCGAGTTTGGAGATAAGAAGCACGAGAGGCCCATATTTCATACTAAGTTCTACCTTTTTCTAATCTTGTTTTATAACTTAATTTTACGGTATTCGAAATGAAATCTATCGCAACCATTAAACTTGAGGATCAGAGTTTTGAATCTTTTTGGTAAAGATCTTTTAGAACTCACTTGGTGTTATTTAGGAAGATTAAAAGCCACTAATTGGATAATTCTCAAGGGATTTTACTTGATTTAGCATACAGTGTCACAAGAATTTGACTATGGAATAATGCTTCCAAAGACCAAAGTTAATTAATGAAAGAAAAATGACAAACCTTGGAAGAGCAAAATTGTTTCATGATGGAGGGATATTAGCTGTCCAACTAAACGATAAATCTGACAAGAGAATTCTGGGATTAGATCTTCTTAACAGTCTAAACTTACCTTTCGGACGGAATAGTAAGGGATCTCTAAGAACTAACAGATCAATTTCAAGAGATTACAAATATCTTAGGAGGTCATGATTTTACCAAGTATTAGACGATGATTCAAAAACTATAAAGATGTGCAGTTGGTCCTCCATTTTTGTAATCCTATGCAATTTACAGCTCTGGTAGTTTCCATTTAAAAATGGGAGACTTTATTTCACTCTGCGGATGGCAGTAAGTAAGTCCTTTGTATATGTATTGAATATTTTATGTATATTACTTGTATATATTATGCATGTTATACATTATTTTTTTTGCTTTTTCTATAATGCAAGAATTGAGATAGTGCCTGACAGCTATATAGTGAAAATCACTATAGCTATTGGATGACTATTCTTTTTTCTTTTGGCCTTTGAAATATCATTCATGATAGCTGTTTTTGAATGAGCTTGTCCACGAAGGTGCATCTATCAATACAAGACCTTTGTGGTTGATGGGCATTATCACTGTACAAGAACGCAGGTGCATCAACCAAGCTCACGTTAGCTTGTAGATAACAAGTTGTACTCATATTCAAGATAATATGACTAATATTATGTACTTCTACGTTGTCCTCTATAAAATATATAAAAGATATCTACAAAATAATATTGATGAGAAAGTTTTATATGAAAATATTTTCTTACGCGTATTGACGATAACGCAGTACCATCAGTAAGTAGCTATCAGCTTACGCAATATAATAACGTCACAGAGTAGTATAGGTGTCATATGGAATACACATATCATATTACACCTGATTGACTACGACCTTCAACAGTATTGTCGCATACCAGAATCTAAGCAAGCGCCAGCGTTACCCGCACCTTCTAATTCAGAATAAAAACGACAGAAAGCACTGATAGAAACTTGTAGTTTAGAAGAAGTAACGAACCTATATAGTCTTAATTAGAATATATAGTTCTCCTTGTAAAGTTATGGACTTCATGAACGAAGCTCTATCAACAAGTATCTCATCTAAGTGTTGATCGATTTCTGTACTCATATTCAATATTAATATGTCTAACTACAGCAAATGTTTTCGTTACTTCTTCTTATTTAAACTATATAAGAATAATCAATAAACTAAAATACATAAATCTTACGACTATTTATATGTGTAGATTTATTATTCTTTGTTGAGATTAAGAAGTACTTCAATAAGAAATTTTCACTTAAGTAT
>PPXN03000046.1:0-88373 GCA_003708445.3 Grigorovia transvaalensis | reverse complement strand
TTTAGAAATTTGATTAATTGCGATGGTGGAAGGTATCATGGCACCAAGCTTAGTTGTAATTTTTTGAGTCAGATTCTGACAGCAACGTAGATTTTCACTTGTGATGGGAGAAAATTCTACGAATAACCAGATTCACTATCTCCAAAACATTTGTTCTAATGGTTTAGGTGTTCTTGAAAATCATTGATGTTATATCACATTCAAATGAACCATTCTCGAAGGGAATGAATAAATGTCTCAGTTAACCTACAGTCCAATAACCCTGCGTTAAAGCTATAAGTAGCATCCTGTCAAAAGTACTTTACATCAAGCAGTACAGCTGAAGGAATTTCTAGTAACCTAATACTACTACTATCTATGCTGTACAAATTTGTGTAATGTTTGTTTTGATTTTTCTTCATCTCGAAAATAAGTTACCCTTTGAGATACCTTATTTTCGACTTCATCAGAAAACTCACTTCATTTTGTAGCAAAAGAACATATAGTGATACTGCCTACGTTTGTTCGTTCAACAATGGCAATGTGTATGGAAAACTATGAACTATTATAAGTGGATACCTGATAAACATACAACATATTCTGTAAGTAAGCACTTCTTAGATCTTTAGATGTGGAGAAAGATCACAGTAACGATTTTGGAAGAGGAGGACGTATGATAATAAAATGAACAAACAGGGTATTTCATCATTATAGCCCTATGCACTCAATCATTGCGCTAAGAATAAAGTAAAATACCAAGCAATCGGATATTGGCAATCAGTACTGGAAATAAACAGGTAACAAATAGACCAATATGGGATAGTCTATTTCTTCATTTTTTGATAATTTGAAGTGATATCTATCTTTCGCAGTAAACTCGTAGCAAATTTTTTGTTTTCCTATTTACTTCGACGCTTGATCATTCCAAGTGCATAGTAATCTTCTATAATTTCCTCTCCTTCTGGAGTGTTTCCTCAACATTTAGGATTCGTATGAAAATAAACTGACAACATTCAATGAGACAATACACTATGACAACCAAACAAATTTTTCTTAAACTATGAAGGTTTTATTTTAAGCGAAAGCAGTGGCACTGAAAGCCATTACCTAATTTCTATCAAAAAGGTTTTCTTTCTCAAAAGCTCTCGATTATTTATCTTTTAATTCCATATATTGCACTAAGAATTACCCTTACTGATGCATCTACCAGCATAGAAGTTACCATGGCTGTGTGATTTGATTCTACCCACAAAAATAGGATGACAATAGTTTACAGGCTTCAACTTATGAAGTACAAAATCTACATAAAGTTGGTTAGAGCTGCCCGTGTTGTAGAAGAAGTTCCAAAAAATGCAGTGATTCTTGTGGCTATTTTTTTAATAATATACTATCAATAACAATGACATATACCCCTCTTTAATCACTTATTTCTTTAAATATGGTGCTGCTAATAATCTCTGAAATGTGAGCAGTTTGTCTTAGAATCAGTTTTGTTTTTTAGCTTGTCCTTTTCTGATCATTGGCTTCCTTTCTTTCTAATGTATAATAGAAGTGTTTGATTCCATTTTAATTGATATTACTTTGTCATCCATGTGTTTCAGTGAACAAAGAAACATCAGGAGAATCAAAATATGCATTTCATTCTGCAATGTATAGCTGAAAAATTCTTGAAGTTCTTTCTTGAAAAAAACTACAGAACTTTTCACATGTATTAATGAGTCTTAAAATGCAAGCTTTTCTGAAATATATACCAGAGCTGTCGCATTTCAATTTAGAGTAACAGCTCGTCAAATTAAGCGATGTGTCTTTGGCTCGCCAAACCATAAGAAATGTTTGATTCATGCAATTTATATAGTAGCATAGTCAATTCATTACTTTGCTATATCATAAAGAACATATGAGCATTATATTAATAGGTAATTATACTAGCTGCGCCTTCAATCAATTCTTGTTACTCAAAGATTTTGAAACAGCTTGAAGAATTGAAATGATATTCAGGCTCAAAGCCGGTTCTTCGGAATCTTTATGTGATTTGGAAATAGGTGGAATACTACATATTTCGGGTAGCAAACTGGATTTTAGACCTTCGTGAAACCAATGCATCTTTTTTACAAAGATCATGAAAATTTTCTTAGTCAAGCATATAAACACTGTTGATGATATAGTCCCTTATGATTTCGTCATTTTTGATACGACTTAAAAGTGAACTATTTTTAACGTCAATAATAAATAAGTGTTGAGCGTCAAGATTGAAAACTCTTTGTCGACAATATCTCCATCTATAGGAACTGCTAAATAATCAAAAAAATTAGATGCGTCAAGTTTACCTAAATAATGCAACAGTATATGAATATAGTATTTTTTTCTTCCATACGACGGACTAGCAAAGGTTTTAAGACAGTAATTGTATACAGTAAGTACTTGGTAACATCTCCGCTTAATGACTTTGATGGAGAAAATTTTGCTTTATCTTTTCTATTTTGGGTGAAAATATAAAGAGAGTTGTTAGACTCTCAAAAAAGAAATATCTCTATGAGTTCCATTATATTTTAGTCGCAGAATATCCAACACTCCAAATGATTTGGGATATATAAGTGAAATCAACCAAATTAAATAATGCAGTTAGTGATGGCATTAATCAGCATTCCAATCATATTTGTTAGTTTTGGGAAGGATAAAGATAACCCTACTTGGGTAAAGAATCTCAGCAGTGATTTTTCTCTAGCAACAATGCAATCGTTTATAGAGTGATCAGAAAGCATTACATCAGCCACATATTCCACTGGGCTCAAGTTATCTACATACTTGCCCAGTCTCTTACATTCTTTCTGAAAACCAGCTTTAATGTATTCGTAAAAATATAGCAGGATTGGTTCAGTGAGAGCCTTAACATTAAGGCAAAAACAGCCTTTAGTAGCATCTATCATATCACGCCTACTCATTAAACTTTCTCGACCATAAATATACTTAATCTTTTAATATCATGGAAAACTGCAGTTTCATTATAAGGCTGTTGGATATTTAGAATTGGTAACTTTGATATCACGGTACGAAATCAAAATTAAAATCAACGTTTACTAACAGATCGAAAAAGAAATTAGAGATTTTCTTAGCCATAATTTCATCATTAGAAGTAAGATCTAGTTCAGAGATGGTTGATAAGAAGCTGGAATTTTTTAGTTTGCTGTCATAAAAAGAAAATTGATATAAGTTTTTCAAAATAAATTAAATAAAGCAAAGCTTTTAGCGTAGACTTAATTGTCAAAGGATGTAGTTCACCAGCAAAATAAAAAGATAGTGTTTTAGCTATTGTAACATATTCAATTTTAGTACTAAACACTAAACCGTTTTGAATGTATTCATAATAAATCTTAAATAAATTTTTCGATAAAAATATAAGATATATCCTACATTTGAATCCAGCGGGTACGATATCGACAGTTGTAGATATTGAAAATAGGAAAGATACTGCAATTCGTCTATCCTGGAGGAAACGTTCTTTCAATCGTGAAGAAAAGGTGGCATAAATTGCCATTAACATACTATTACAGTTTTAACCGAAGCAAATTTAGTATGGCATATTCTTTTTCCAAATAAAATGTGTGTTTTTGGCAATATATAACGCAAATTTGAAAATTAAATGGTAAGTTGAAACAAATCATAGTTTCAATCAATTGACCGTTGGCAACTTTTCAATGGTGGCATTGTTAGCACCCAATTATACTTCATTAGTTGATGATAAATCATGTAGAAAAGAAGAAGGATTGTCTAGGAAAATTTCAGTACCAGAGTCTGAAATAAAAAGATCGTCTAAATTGGTGTTTGATGGAGAATGCCTACACAAGTGGATCGCTCCTATTTTTTTACAAACAATCTTGGAGTAGCATAAGATGATGTTTTTATTTGTTTTCCACATGATACTCGATATGTTTCTTGAGTTTCTTGATATCCTTCTGGACTAGCTCTAAATTGCCCTAAATTACGACACCGTTAAAACTCCTTGCGTAATTGAAACCCAAAAAGTGGTAGTATAAGATAATTAACCACCCCATGACCTCATATAGGGAATATTAGAGAATGCTAAAACTAAAACTCAAACTTCGGTCTTTTTTTTCTTACATAGATAGAAAGGTAGGCTTCAGAGCACTTATATCCGACAGTCAGCAACTTGAAAGTTACTCATCGTCTAGATAATAGAAATCTTTGGTTCAAATTGGTGTTTTCGCTGAATACTTGTTGAATAATGTCATGCTACCTTATTTTAGTAAGTACGTACTAAAGTACTGCTATGAAAAGGAAGAAATAGAAACCTATGGATCTAAATGGATTTAAAACCATAACTGTAGCTGTTGAATATATGGTATAACCTGTTTATGGACTGTGAAAGCTAATGACTAGATCACGAAGTTTAAAAGCGAATGTAAATATAATAATGCCAATGCGATAACAATTTGAGATCAGTTAATAGGATGGAGACTAAACTTAGAGTAAAAACCTGAACTGCAACAGAACCATTTTATAAGTTAGGCGATGGTTATGCTGATCATTCTGAGACAGACTACATATTGTAACTCCACTTTTGTTTCCGGCGTATTTACCGGACTTTCTTCTTTTCTCTCGCTTTTTATTTCATTCTCGAGAATTTGATTTTTGATGAAAAAGTTTTTTGATGATCTCGAACAACTTTGGCTTCAGCTAAGATACTAACCAAACCATTAGATCAAAAATGTCTCAGGGTACTTTATTTATCTCTTTTTCCCCAAGATCCAAAGCAATTGGTGCGATTATCAAAAACTATAATTTAGATATCAAGATTGTTGATGTCAAAAATGAAGATGCCACTGAATTTAATGCTAAGTTTCCATTAGGTCAAGTTCCATCATTCATTGCTGCTAAAGGTACCAAGATTACTGAAACTCCAGCCATTATTTCCTACTTAGCTGAATTGGTTGATGAAAAGCTGAGAGCTAGGTTATATGGTGCTACTCCATTAGAACAAGTTCAAGTTCAAAAATGGCTTTCTGTTGGTAATAGTAATTTATTAAAGTCCATTGCAAAGACCTTCTTTTGCCTTACTGGTGTTAATCCATATAATAAAAAAACTGTTGATGAAGCTTACGCTATCATTGAAAAATATGCTACTTTCTTTGAACAAAGATTGAAGGACTTTACATATTTAGCAACTGAATATGTTACAGTTGGTGATTTACAATGTTTGATCCCATGGGCATTTGCATTTACTTCAATTTGTGGTGCTGACTTCAGAAAGAACCATCCATTCTTAACTAGATGGGTTAAGACCGTTGCCGCTACTGATATTGGTAAAATTATGTACCCAAACATTCAATACATTGAAGAAGCTATCAAATTTGTTCCACCAAAGAAGGAAAAGAAGGAAAAGAAGGAAAAGAAGCCACAACAACAAGCTCCAAAGAAAGAAGAAAAGAAAACTGAAGAAAAGCCTGCTGAAGAAGCTGCTCCAAAGAAGGCTAAACATCCATTGGAAGCTTTGGGTAGATCTACTTTCGTCTTAGATGAATGGAAGAGGACTTATTCTAATGAAGATACTAGACCAAAAGCTTTACCATGGTTTTGGGAACATTTCAACCCAGAAGAATATTCTATTTACAGAGTTGATTACAAATATAATGATGAATTAACTATGACTTTCATGTCTAACAATTTAATTGGTGGTTTCTTCAACAGATTATCAGCTTCTAACAAATATATGTTTGGTTGTTTAGTTGTTTACGGTGAAAACAACAACAATGGTATTGTTGGTGCTGTTATGGTTAGAGGTCAAGACTATGCCCCAGCTTTCGATGTTGCTCCAGATTGGGAATCTTACTCTTACACTAAGTTAGATACCACTAAGGAGGAAGATAAAGAGTTTATCAACAATATGTGGGCTTGGGACCAACCTGTTATTGTAAATGGTGAACCAAGAGAAATTGCTGATGGTAAGGTTTTAAAATAATGAACTACAGCTTAATTCTTTCACAAAGTCTTTTTATTATCAAGTGAACCAATTATTATGTTTTGCCACCTCAACAACAACAGTATAAAGATGTCCGTATTTGTATCTTGTACAACTGGTTCATTGCTCGATACATTGTGGGTCAGCTTTTAGATCAAAACTACAAGGTTATAGGTACAACTAGATCACAGGAAAAGATTGATCACTTGAAAAGTCAATCTGCTTATAGTCTAAACTTTAGAATGCAATAGTAGAAATAACCTTGTGCTACAAGATTTGATTACACTTAGTACCTGTTGAATTTTGCGCTCTAAAAGAGAAAACTTTACATAATAAATAAAATTTCTTTATTATATGTATTATTCGCTTCGATCTTCAGACTAAATAGATGCAATTTTGTTAGAATAAGCAAGAAATGCTATTTATTGTTGTCCTCGCTCGCTCTTTAGCAGAATTTACGTAGATTGTGCTTCCTAAAAGATTTTTTGGCATCACTATCTTCAAGTTAGAAGCTTAATTCAACCGAGCTGAGTCTTGAAATTTAGAGCGCACACTTTAACAATGTACAACCTGTTTATAAAGACCCCAACTCTTATGATCAAGATTGTTAATGTGGCTAAGTGTGTTTAAAGTAGGAAATATATGAATGTTTCATTTTTTCCAGCCCTGTTCTCTTTTTCTTTTGGTCCTTCAGTTGTATATTCAAATCATTTAGGTAGAGGGAAAATAAACAAAGCTCAAATTTTGTTTCGTATATAAATCATTTCAAATATGCTAACTTCTGAAAATTAGTAGTCATAGCATTCAACTGAAGTCGAATTCTTGATGAATGCTCAATTGTTTAACTAGTTATTTCACAGATCTTTCTTTAAAAAAAACAAAGTAAGGTATGGTTCAAAACAATGAAATCGTTGAAACTTACAGCAATTTGAGGTTGTTAAACAATACTGAGAGAAGAGTCCCAGTATCTGAGTAAAAGTTTGGATTTTCTTACTTAAGATATCTTTTTGAGTTTAAACTACTAATTATTAATTTTTGATTTTGTACACAGGAATGTTAAAGTGGTAGAAAATGCAAGAACACTAAGAAAATGTCATATATTCTATATACTTTAGCAAGACGTCATAGCTTAATTTACCAAAATTCTTAGAAATCTGACTCACATATTGTGATACTATTACCACAAAGGTAAAAACTTTGAAATCCATAATAAAATACTTCAAACAAATGAATTAAAGCAGTATAGAGGGTAACTTATTATGAATGTTGCAAAGAAGGAAAGAGCCAATCAAAGGAGTAAAAGAACAATAGCTATTAATCTCTTTAATTCGAGAAAGGAAATTCCTCTTGTGTTAAAATATATCATCTCCTTGCTTGAGTTAATTTGTCTTCGATGTCAAATACAATTCTCGAATTGATGCTTTTTTCCTACTTACATAGCTACAAGATTAAGAATTCTTTGAAAGAAAGAAAAGTGTGCTTTAATGAAATAGTATTTTAATATTTAAGTAGTGTTTATGTATTATCATGCATTTAACCTCTTCACTCAATACTTTGTATTCGCAGCTTGAACACCCTTGATCTATGAATTTGCTAGTTGTTTTGTTTTCTTTGCTAAAACTGTGGATCTGCTACCGACAAAGGGATTCTTTAGACAATTTTTTTGCACAGTCCTAAGTACTACTGCAATTTTTTAGGAGATAGTGAGATTTACGCAGACAATATCATGGAGAATGTGTGAATCTTGGAGAAATTATACTACTAGTAAATAGAAAGCATTATATTTATCCTTCTGTTTGAGAATATAAGTACTGGTCATATTAAAGACCTCCCAAAGCTTGCTAACTCAGATTTTAATGGTAATGGAATAACCTCCAAAAAAGTAACAATTATCATAACTAAATGCAACTAACTAAGATAAAATTTCCACTTTATATAGACCACAATATTTATCATACTATTTATCAATGACAATGGAAAGTTCATTGACTCCTATGTCAGCGATGTGAAGACTGCCATAAATCTAAAAGTAGAAATCACTTATGGTCCTTATCCGATTTCATCCTATTTTTGGTCTGAGTCATTACTATTGTGATAATAACCATCTTTATCATCTGGTATCAACCAAGTGCCATGTCATAAAATTCATAGCAAGATAGAAAATCTCATGTTAAAGATATTTTGTAGTTTTTGTGACCACTAAAGGGTGGAATGCTTTTGTCATAGTGGGTAATAGAACAATTTTAGTACCTTCAAAAATAAAGGGATAAGCTTACGTTAAGTACTGAGAAGTTTCATTTCACATCTTATCAGTCTTTTTTTCATTTCTTCTTGTGATCGCCATATAGATATTGGCACGTAATAGATGGTAATTTTTTTATGTTAAGCGGTTTATCTCCCACTAATACAAAACACAAACCCAGTAAATATGAACAACAGCCCCGACAGACAGCTTCAAGAAGGGTTCGAATTACAGGTGGTGTAGAATCCTCATGCAACCACAAAAGCATGGTGACAGATGACGAACACATCGAAGAAGAACACCATGGTGAAACAGATCATGACACCGCAAACGTACAAGAACACAGCCCAGAGCCATTCTTCATTTCAGAGAATGCCACCTTTGTCAATTTCATGATCAAAAAAATCGATCGTAAATTTAAGCTGAAATTGATGTACATCGCAGGTCTTTTCCCCACAATTTTTTATATATCCGTGTATTTTTGTGATATCAAATTGGAATTTATCGTAAAGTTTTGGGAAGTAATATACATCTTGATGTATATGGCATGTTATATTGCTTCTTTCTGCCCTGCTTCAGACAGCTGAAAATTCACTCAAAGCTAAAAATCTTATTGGTGATATTTTTAATCCAAGGGTAGGACGCAGGCATACACTGGTTGTTGGATCCAGCATTGTTGCCGATTTGGGTTTTATTTACTATCTTTGTCTACATGCGGAAGCTTTTTCTGTCAAAGTAGGTGTGATTGTTTTCTTTGCTGTACATGGATTGGCTGCAGGAACATTTGTATTGTTTCAATCAATGATACTAATCTTTACAAGGGCTATGGGTCCCCCAATAGCAAACACATAAGAGCAATTCAAGATGAAGTACTTCTTTTGAACGCTTTTTTGTTTCCTTTTTGCTGCTTTATCTTATCAAACCATAAAAGCGATAATCTTTGTTATTGGGGCTCTAGTACCTGTTGTTTTGACTATTGTTGCAAAACCAAACTTGATAAATGGTTTGCATATTATTGTGATGATCTTAACGGGTTTAGCTATAGTGTGCATACATTGTTTCCTGAAAATAGTGCAAGAGCCTTTTTTAATGAATATACCGAACTTGGTAGACTTTGCCACTCAAATTAATAGAACAGCCTACATGCAATTGTCCCCCTGTTCGAAATTAGAGCTTAGGAAGATCATGTGGTACTTTTTAGGCTGATTCAATGTGCAATACTAGGTCTTATTACAAACTTTTGTTTATCTTCATCACATAGCAATTACAAAAACAGTAATCAGTAAACCCACTCAAATAAGTTTGTTGACCCTCCCTTATCAGATACGGCTAATTAGAAGAACGGAGTTGGTTCCTTTAGAAGTACAAAGAATGAATTACATAAATCTTTCAAAGAAAAATAATGTAAAAATTTCATTTCACATCAAAAATTGATATGTTATAAGAAAATGAACCATATCTCTCTATGATAGTTTTGGAAAATGTGCAAAATTTTAAGGTAGACCAGTTCTAGCACTATGCTGTTGACAGGAAAACTCTCCAAACTATGTAGGGGTGTATGGCTCTAAGCTGTTTACTGCAAACACAATGTTATCGATACCATATGGTCTTTCTTTATCAAGTTGATAGAAACAAAATAACAACTGAGATGTACAGAACATTGTAAGGATTACCAAAATGCTATTCTACAAAGAAGATGGATTGTGGTAATCGTAATACTGAAAAATGTCGAGATTAGAATAACCTTATTGCTGAGCGAAAATCGACTAAGCAAACTAAAGCATAATCAACTAAACACTATACATATATATGATCAACAAAACATTGCAATAAAAACTTCATACATCAGCTATTTGAGTATTTTCTGACTTTGGTCCCCGATCTCCATATGACGACCAGTTAGGATGCGCCTTGTCCAGAGCAAAGTCTAGGAATTGATTTGGCTCTTCGCGTGCATATGGAAATTTAAAAGAGATAACAAAGAAGAGGATACTCGACCAAAGAGAAGGCATGGCTAATGATAGAAAGGGCAGGAAAACGCCACAAACAGATACAGTGAAAAAAATTATTCCTGTATAAAGAAAGCAAAATAATAATGAGCTATTGAACCCAATTTTATCACGAATAAAATTATGTACTTTCCGGTAAGTATTTGTTGTACATTCCCTTCTTGTCGCTAAGAATGTTATGGGGAAATAGTAGAAAGAACTTATAACTGTCAACATTTTGAATACAACAGAAATGGAAAAGAATACTACAATAAAAGATGATAGGAAGTTTATCATGGTTGGATCTATATCCGAATACTGAGGTGTCAGATATGCCTTAACGAAAATATAAGTAGTTATGCAAAGGGTGATGAGATTGATTCTAGAGGCCAGAAAATCTTTCAGTATGTCAGGTACTTTATCATCATTTTGAAATATAAGTTGTTTAATGAGGGTTTGCGCTTCTTGTATTTCTTCTGGAAGTTTCATCATAATATGGGTGATTGATTTTTTATCAGTAATAGAAGTACTAAGTTAGAGACTTTTCTTTCAAGATTGAAGTTTTTTGAAAGATTTTAGTAGAAACGTACAAAACACAGTAACTTCAATGTAAAATTCATCGTCTTTCTTTTTCGTTTAGATTACTAATTTGGGCTAGCGTACAGACTGAGAAACGATAATGTGCACGGTATACTTAAATGCTCTTCACTAATTCAAACGGGACTCTACAACCACCGAAAATCATTTTGCTACGTAAAAGTCCGAAAACTTCTCTATGATTCGTCAGTCCTTATTATTTGGACTTTTCGATAGGAGCTGAATGTAGTACCGAGTTAGGAGTTCTAGCAAGTTTCTTATCTGTACATCGAAGAACGTACCATCCTTCTGCCTTTACACTGTCAAAACTCACTGTAACCAAGAAATTTCTACTTTCGGAGTTAAAGACATTTGAATAAAACGTGATTCGACAGTTGCCCATCATTATTTAGTAGAGGAATCAGTATATGATGTATTTACGAAATTTTATATATAACAGACCACTCTTGATGACAGTATGAGGGGTATGAGATCGTTGCAAACCTTGTGTTACGATATTTAAGAAACAGCATTGTACGAAAATCTTTTCAATGTAGATTGCAACTTGTCCGATTTCAATTGGTGCTTCAGTGTTGTTGTAACATTTTATGTAACAAGAGTCCCTTCCATTATAATGGACAAGTGGGTTAAAAGTAGATGAACTTTGCCCTTATATAGTAAAGCAATAAATAGTTCTTGAGTCGTCTCTATCCTGTTTCCGGAAGTCTTCCAGTATAACCATGATAAGTGTGGAATGGTATCAAAAGAAATGACAAACCTTCGTGTCCTCTTCGTTTTGAAGTCAATGACAAGAGTTTGTTATTTCTCAAAAAAAAATAGAGAGGTTCCTGTCATTTCAAAACTGCAGAATATCTGGAAGAATCTTAGATATATGCAAAGAAAGTAATATACTGTTAAAATCACTTTGTAGATAAAAGCAACTTGAAAAAGTTTCCATTTAAGGATCCTTTCATAGTAAAATAAAATCGGAAGTATATCCCTTTGAAATTTATGAGTAAGCTCTCCTGATCAAATCATAGAAGATCATTATATTACAGACACATACTTACTTAGTATTACTAAGGTAGCAAAATTTGTCTTTTTCAAGAGCAATTTTGGGTCGATGCTGAAAAGTAGCCCCAGATTTGCAAGAAAGTATTGCCCTATAGGGTTTAAAAAACTCATGCCGTTGCTCCTGAATTTGAGACTTTTGATCACACCCAAACACATCTGATTATAGGGTGAACTTTCCTAAGAATACGGAGGAGATTGTCTGATATTTATATTGTTAACAATAGGTATACCGGGAAGGAATGTACCAAAATTGGGTGTAAATGTAAAAAATTAATAGGTGATCAAAAGAATTTACTAAATTTCTCAATGTTTACAACGTTGCTTCGCCGACTTACTGATTAGTAAATGGGTCCAATGGAAACTGATAAATTAGTAGGAACGTATCTTCCCACATGCCAAACCACACATGAGATGTACAATGTTCATCCTGGCTTACGTTAACTCATCGCGACGGACTTAAACGGACGAAATGATTACTGCTTTGTTACTAATCTCGTATTACTAATCTGGGACTTACTAATTTTTCAGTCACCTGAGATCTAACAGGAATTACTGCATCGGGTAATGATAGATTACCCTGAAAAAACTGAGGCTCGAGTCCCAAAAGGGAAATTGTGGTGATTTTAATTGGTATTTATCATTCATTACTAAATAAGGTTATCACCGACCTGGACTGGTATGTTGGAATAGGAGCCCTGCTATCAATTGCCTGGTCGTCTTGGCAAACTGTAAAGAGTATAAAAAGGTTTGGAAACTGATCTACAAGGACTTCTTGCTCTTTATACAAAAAAAACAACGAAGATAATTAACTTTCAGTTAAAATCTTATTGCTCTCTACAAATCCCACACAAAATATATATACAAAAAATGACCGCTGCTTACTTGAACGCTATTGCCACCAGAAGAACTATTTACAAATTGAAACCAGAATTACCAGCTGGTGTCACTATTGATAAAGTGAAAGATGTTGTTCAAGCTATCATCAAAGATACACCAACTGCATTCAATTCACAATCCAATCGTGCCATTATTTTAACTGGCGAAACTCATAAACAAGTTTGGGATTCAGTAGTTAAGGCTTTACCAAATGAAGATGCTGCTAGAAGACCAGCTTCTGTGAGAGATGAAGCCTATGGTTCCATTATCTTCTTCACTGATGAAAAAATTATTGAGAAATTAAAGGGTGATTTCCCAGCTTGGGCTGAAGCATTCCCCAAATTTGCTGATCATACTTCTGGTGCTGCTCAAATCAATTCATGGACTGCATTAGAAACTTTAGGTTTAGGTGGTCATTTACAACATTACAATCCATTAGTGAAAGCTGCTTTACCAGCTAAGATTCCAGCTGAATGGTCTGTTGTCGCTCAATTAGTCTTTGGTGCTCCAGTTGAAGGTGCTGCTGAAAAGACTTATATTGCTAATGAAGTTGAAATTTTCAACTAATGCTCTTTAAGATGATTTTATATATATAGATATAAGTTTTTAAGAATTTTACGAACATTTACCAATTGCAATAAAAGCAGCTCTCTCCAAAAGCGATACTGAGTAGAAGAAACAGTTTTGTTTGAATATAAACATAAGAATATAACTCTTGCCGTTTAAAAGTTAAATAGAATATAGAAATATTTACATAGAATAGAATAAATAAAACGGAAAAGCGGACATGCTTTTCGTTACAGAGAAAGAAGTAGAATAAGTTAGAACTTTAAACAGGAGTTCTTTTTCATAATTCATTCAAATATGGTAATCTTGTTGTATCACCGATAGCGACAAAATTGAATTTATTCAATTTGAATGATTTTGTGGCAGGATTGTTAGTCTTTACGGTATTTATCAATTCGAAATTGTTCAATTTGGTAACTTCCACAACTTTTGATAAATCGAGACCAGATTTTAAAACTGATAGATTCTTTTTAAATTGATTTGCCAAGACCGCTGGGTCTGAACCCTTTTGGAAGAACTTGAAAACACCATATTTACCCTGGTAAATGTCTACAGCAGTAGTGAAAGTTTTCTTATCAGCATCAAATAATGATGAATTTAGATAATTTGACAATAATTGGTAAGTGACAATTTCGCTTTCCTTGAATGGGATACCGATACCCAGGACATTGTATTCTGGTGTTCTTAATCTAGATTCACCTTCGAATGTCACTGGAGATTGATCTTGAGCAGTCAGTAAAGTACCTTGAGCCAATTCACTAATTGGAGAATCATTAATAAATCTAAGTAAATCAGCCTCCGAGACATTTGTGGCCTCAATCTCCAAATTAGACTTGGTGTAAACTTTGTCAGCAAATTGCTTAATATCGTCAATGGTAACCTGTTCCACTTGATCATACAAGACTGGGTTACCTAAGCCAGATTTAGATCTGTAAATGGCATTATATAGCAAATCGTTAGCTCTATAGCATGGATCCTTGTTAGCTTGGAATAAATCGTACGAGGAAACAGGTAACACGGTTTCGTTCAATTCATAATCTTTGAAACTGGTTCTGTACAGAACGTTCCCCAAAGCGTCTACAAAATAAGGTAAATTCTCCTTTAAAAATGAGACTTTCAAAGTGATAAACTCACGATCCACTTGTGATTCAGCGGTCCCACCAATCATCTCTATCTCACGAGCAAACCTCAAAGAAGACTTAGTGTTGGTGTTTTGAAAGTTGAACCTGCTTAGCAAGTGGGACAACCCGACTTTCGGTGCGTAACGGGACCCACCGTGTACCTTGACACGCAGTCCAGATACAAGACTGTCCTTTGCCGTGTTGATAACCTTCAGTTGTTGCTTGAACGCACTCATGTGGCCCTAATTGTACTAATAGAATGTGTAGTTGTTAATTCAGGGTGAAATCTCGAATCGTTTCTTGTGATTTTTTTCTTATCTCGAAACTTGAAAAAAAAATAAAAATTTGAGATGAGTTGGAAATCCACAGCCAAACTGATCAGCATTGGACCGCAATAAGACATGAATTCCGCTTTGGAAAGTATCACAAACAGTGTGGAACAGAAACCTTCCAACACGGGTAACGGCAAGCCCGTGCAGGAAGATGTGAAAGCCATCGACAGCACGGCCCAGAACGGTAAACAAGTGGATCTCTCCACTTTGGAACAGAGATCTTTGAACCCGGAAAGATTCTTGTACACTGAATTGGTTAAGGCCCATTTGGGTGAAAAAGCCGCCATGGTGATCGATACTTTGGTCGGGTTAGGTAGACTTACCGCACGTGAACTCGCCCAAAAGATACCATCGATGGATATTAAAACTATAAAGACAACTTTGGTCGCTTTGATTCAACTAAGATGTATACGTCATCTGGATGAAACTAACCCACATGGTAAAAGATTCACTTATTACTACTATAATGAAGATGGATTGCTCATGTTGTTGTATTCAGGTCAAATCATTGAAGAGATTAAAACCAGATTACCACAAACTGAAGATATGAATTCTGGTAGGGAAAAATCTGCGTCTAGAATCGTAGAGACAGTCTTATCCTTGGGATCTTTAAGTCTAGATGATTATTTAGCCACCGTGGATCCTCAAGTGGATCAATTCGAAATCATTTCCACTTTTGTCAAATTATGTGAAATGGGGTTCCTTATACCGTTAAACAAGCTACATTATACCCCAATTAATGATCTTTGGACTATGTTATATGATAAAGAATATATTGCCATCCCAAGAAACTCCACTTTATCTGATTTGAAGAAAAGACAAGAGGCTAAGGGTAAAGCCAAGATTCAATTTCTAAATTTGATGAACAGTTCTAACGATTTATCCAAAATCTTGGTCGTAGATAATAAGACTTCCTTAAGAACAGTCAAAAGACATATCCCATTAACTTTCAATTTAGAAAGATTCTTAAAGACGAGACGAACTAAAAATTTAATTCAATTTGCTAAATCAAGAACTGGTATCACATCTGCCCTAGTGTATAAGGCAGCTTTAAGATTAACTGAGCAAAAATCACCTAATTTAGTAGATCCTTTCACTTACACTGGTCTTTTAGAAGATTTAGATGAGGCAATTACTTTCAAAGATGAAAGAGATTTGGCAGATGAAAAGACTCCAGGTTTAACATTCAATGCTGTGGATTTAGCTAAACATCTACCACAAAATATTGATCTTCGTGGGTCCTTAACCGGTATTCACAAGAGAGACAAAAATAATAACACTAATAAACGTACTAATGAAAATAAATTAAATAATAATCCACCAAAGAAATTGAAAACTGAAGATGGGTTTGTAATTCCTCCTTTACCTGATCATTTAATTCACGATATGGATAAAAATAATGAACCTGAAGATGATGAAGACGAAGAGGATGATACAAATCATGATTTTGATTTTGATGAAAATGACGATGATCCACACTCTGTAGTCTTAGTCAACTCTCATTTAAGATTATTATCCACTTCATCTGTACCATTTTTACGTGAATGTAAACCTGGTGTTTTCTATATCCCATTCACAAAATTAATGCCTGTCTTAAGATCTTCCATGTACGATTACATCATCTCATCCACTTTAGGTCCATCTGCCATGCGTATTCGTCGTTGTGTCACTGATAATAAATTAGCTTCAGAAAAGGTGATTAACTCAACAGCATTGATGAGAGAAAAGGATATCAGATCCACTATTTCATCACTAATCAAATACAACGTCTTAGAAATTCAAGAAGTCCCAAGAACAGTGGATAGATCTGCCGCTAGAGCAGTCTTTCTTTTCAGATCAAAAGAGGATCATTCATACCGTTTCATGAAACAAAATTTAGCTTGGAATATTGCAAATTTATTGTATAAGAAGGAAACCTTGAAGGAGCAAAACGAAACATTATTAACAAAAACAAAGAGAGAAGATGTCAAGGGCAAGGAAGCTGAACTATTACTACCAAGTGAATTGAATCAATTGAAAATGATTAGAGAAAGAGAACTAAATTCCTATGTTCGTATAACTAGATTACTTTCATTGTGGGAAGTTTTCAATTTCATATAATAATTGACTTTCAAAAAAATAGAGACAGCAATAAGGAAAAGGGTGGTTTGAAAATTACAATATCGTCATCTTTTTACATTATCTTTTTCTGTATAATAAATATTTTAGCATAGTATATAATCATAAATTAATCATTTAAAATGTATCTTTTGAATGCCTTGACAGAATTTGTGTTCCAGGGGCAAAGGAAATTAGATCTTTGAATATTGTTAAAATTACCCACACTAACATATGAGTCACTTAAATCTTCAATACTAACTCTATTTTGACCACCTACCATTAGACTTTGTTTGATTTTTAAACTAGTATGTTGCCATGAATTGTTGTCATTAGGGAAAAGGAATGCTGTTCTTTGAGAAGAAACATTGTCCCCCTTGACATTCAATTTATCATTGATTTGTTTGATTAAATCAGGAATATCTTTGTGTCTATCAGATATCAAGCCTTTCAAAGAAATGTGTTTCAATTCTTCAAGAATTATTTTCAAATCATCTGGGTTGCCCTCTAATATCGTTATAACAGCAATTGTTAAAGTCACCATTAAATTGAAACCATTTGCAGAAATGTAATCAGTAAGTTGTTGTAAGGCTATCTCTTTAGTGTCATTAGTACCAATGTCATATAAAACCTGCGTTATCAAAATAATCAATTTGTCAGAGTTATCTTCAATAGTTAAGATATGTTGGAAATGCTGTAAAGTGTCATCAAAATTATCTAAAAAGAAATTTGATAACCCTAGAACAATAGAATTTGATAATTGAGAATATTTTGTTCTTTCACTTTGGAAATCTGTCAATATACCATCAGATAAGTTAGCATTTTCAATTGCCTTATCGTATTCACCAAAACCTAATTGTATTCTAGCTAATTGAGCTTTAATAATACCGTAGTTAAATAATTCTTCTTCATTTTGAGTCTTTTCAAATCTTTCCTCAAAAATTGTAGTCAATCTTGCTGCCAACTTATCAGCAAATTTGTAGTTATGGAGTCTTTCAAAGACTAGTAATGCGAACTCAATAGCCACAGTGTTATTTGGACATTTTCTGAAATATTGTTCTAAACCTGAAGCTACAGCATTTAATTCTTCTAGTGAATCTAAATTTAGTTCATCACTGTCATTACCAATTCTTTTCTCCAACACACTCTTACCATATAACAATTGAATGATTTTAGATTTACCATTAGATAAATTGAATGAATGAGCCAACATTCTGGAGCTTTCTGATTTTTGACCCTTCTTTTCCAGTATTAATGCCATACCTAACCATGGAGAAGAAGTTTGAGGTGCAAGACTTTGAGTTCTACCCAGGACTTCTTCAGCAAATTCAATATCATTATTCTTGAGACCTAAAATGGCAAGGTTAAACCAGATATTCGTTTCTTTTGGTGCAAACGATAAAGCTTTGATGAAGGCATGTTGAGCTACACGGTAATTGATATCCATAGTGGCAATACCTAACCCAATCCATGATTCTACTGTGTTCGATTGGAATTTTATTGATTTCTTAAATGAGAAGATAGCACTATCCCTAAATTTAGATTCTTTTAGAATGGTATAACCGATTAATTCAGCAATACCAGCATTGTTCCATAAGGATGCTCTAACAGTAGCAGGTAAAGTTCCAATATCCACTGATGTTAATGCAATTTTAGAGGCAAGGATTAACAAAACACATGCAATGGTTATGTTATCAGCAGATGTAGAATTCAATAAATCATCCAAAGTGATGTTATCCATTTGGTATAATTCATCATCATGTTCTATTTTCACTGATTGGAAAATATTGATTAATGTCTCCAAGGGTAACAATTCAATTTGAGATTCAACTAAAATGAACAAATGCAAGAATTTAGAGACTGAAATCCATATAGTTTGATTGGCATGTTGCAAATCCACTACAACATAATTGATCAAATTAATGGCCTCCAAAGCGATAGAAACAGATTTCATTAAATAACCTTGACTGTACAAGTCATATGCATATGAAACCAACGTTGTTACCAAAGAGACATGGAAGGCAATTTCCTTTGGATTTAATTTAGTAATATCCTTTAATATCTGTACACTTTGTTCGAACTCACCCATTTCATTTTGCGATAAAGCAATAAAATATTGAGCATAAATATGGTCTGGGTCTAATTCTCTTGCCTTTTCGAATACTTTAATAGAGGCTTCGATACGACCACATGCAAAATATGCTTGACCAAGAGCCACCCATGATTCCACATCCTTTGGGTCCACACGAAGAGCGGATTGAAACCATTCAATGGATTCACTTTCTTGTTGCTTTTCCAAATATGAAATACCAATGACTCTATATGGCCAATTAACGGTTCTTAGTTCATTTTTAGCAAATTCTGCCTTCACCAATCTTTGCGCTACATCAGCAGCAGCGTTCCAGTTACCATTTTCTGCATAAATTTCTGTAATGTATTTGGCAGCCACAATATCAGAATAATCAAGTTCAAAAGATTTATAGTAACATTTATAAGCTCTATTTTGATCTTCATAATATTTTGCATAAATATCACCTAGCGTAGAATAACTCTTAGCGAACCCATTAGGGTTAAATTTCACAATACTTATTAGAACCTTGAATGCTGTCTTTATATCGTCCATATTATCCTTTTCTTCACTACTTTCATATCTTCTAATGTAAGTTTTCGCTTGTCTCCAAAGATTTTCACATTTGAATTGAATGGAACGTAAGTCTAAACCTAAGGAATTGTTTAACACTTTGGTAAAGAGATTAAATGCCTCATCAAATTCATTCAAATGAGCTTTACTCCAAGCCAATTGTGATAAGACTTCCAAGTTATCAGGAGCCTCTAGGACCACTTCACTTAGTAAAGAATTTGCACCATCCCAATTTGATCTTTCGATGTAGATGATAGCTTTACCCAATTTAGCGTTAGTTACTGTGGGATCTTCTTGTAAAATTTTGTCAAATAATGAAAGTGCGTAACTGTGTTTCCTTGGAGCATCCACATAGGTGTAACCAGTAGCTAAAGCTATGGAAAGTTGTCTTTTAGTGTGTAACAAATTACAACCTAAATCTCTTTCCATGGTTGGGATTAGTGAAATTCCTGATCTTATGTAAGTTAAAGCGATTTCATATTCTTTATTTAAGATGTAAAAATGTGATGTTATCCTGTAAGCTAAGATACTATTTTTAACTTTTGATATATTGTCTAAGAGTGCGACAGATATATCATCCTCTGATAAGACAGTTTCCTTGTTTGTGTTGTTGTTTTCCACCTCCATTATATCTTGCAATTCATTATTTGCCTCATCAATTTCAGTATCTGTCTCGGTCATTGGTAAATTTGGTTCCAAATTGGCTTTACCATTCTCGACATTTTTCTTATTGAAATTATCAATAATTCCTCTTGTATTATAATCAGACAAATTTGAATTTAACCATAAGTATAAGATAATGGCCAATGGTTCCATGGGCCAATTATGGAAAAAATTCATAATTAAATTTGGATCAATAGAATTTAAATCATTCCAATCTTTCCAATCAAAATAATATTTCCAAGCAATAAGTGAACTATGATTTAACATAACCATACCATCCACCATATCTACCAATTTGCAGAAAAATTCATTTTTCCTTTCCTGTGGCATAGATTTTAATAATTTTACTCTGTATTGTAACCATTCATTTTCCCAATCTTGTCTCTTTTGATCGTTATCGATCAAATTGATTAATTTGTCATAGTATTGGTCCAATTGAGAATCTTTATAGATTTCCCAAGCGATAGAGTTAATCTTAGTTTGATATAGTGGGTCATTGACGGAAAGTTTCAATCTTTCGTTGGTGACAATTTTATTAATCTTTTCAGTTTCATCCATCTTAATGAATTTGATTAAATTTTGTAAAGAGTCCACGGGTCTAGAGATGTGTTTCCCCAATGATTCGTATGGAGTTTCACCCGGTATATAATGTTTCCAGTACTCGATTTGGAAAAGCAGGTTGTCCTTATGTTGCTTTAGTAGTAATCTCATAGAATGGATCAAATCGACTTGAGATTCCTCCAATTGTCTCAGTATAGCCATATAGCGATCACATTGAGTGAATAATTGTTCGAAAGATACGATCTGTGGGATAATGTCACTATTAATCGTGGTGTTGTTTTCTTGGAAAAACAACAAGAAAAGTCCCTTCCAAGCTAACAGGTTCTCTGGTTGAATCTTTGTAGCCAAGATGTAATGTTTCACTGCTTTCGTGTAGTCTCTAGTGTCATTTTCCAAAGAGGCAAACGATTTACCCAGGAAGACGTGAGCCCAGTAGTTATCTTCATCCAGTTTCAATATTTGCAAACAGAGGGGGATAACGTCTTGGAAGTACCCACCTGACAGTTCCTTCTTGGCGTCCTTCAGGAGCTGTTTGATCTCGGACATTCTGTTCAGTGATGTATAGGTGGTTTTACTGTTTGTATTAGAATATAACAGTGCTTTTTTATTATTTATTTATTTTTCCATATGATGAATAATGTATTATATTGTAAACAGAGGTGAATGAGCAGTGATACGCTGGAGACGAGTGCGAGCATCACGTTCAACCAGCTGAGTCCACAATACATCAGCCGGTTGAAAGATGCGTTCCAGTGGTTTGACCACGACGGGGACGGTGTTTTGGACAGGAGGGACTTGGAACAGTCCCTGCAAAGTGTCGGGAAGGACAGTTCACAAGTGGCTGAGATGCTATTGGACCAAGAGAGTATAACATTCCCACAGTTCATCACCATTATGAGCCAGACCAGCGGTGAGTTCCAAGAGGACCACATACGGGAATGCCTGCAAGAGTTTTCACCCGATCTGAACGTAGATAAAGATGAGCTCATCGATAACTTGAAGAAAAGTGGTGTCACAGACTTGAAGCAGTTTGATAAACTGTTCCAGACTTTCCAGAAGAAAGGCTCCTTCAACGGTTCTCAGTTCCTGGACACAATCAGTGAAAGATGAACAAAACGTATATATATACATGAGTCTGTATAAAAGAATTCAATCATAGGTATAAAAGTGGATGATAATGTGATAATGGGTGTATATATATTTTAAATAAGGTACATACATAGTACTCTCTTTTCTGTGGTGTTGTCTACTAGGTAAAGAAGAAGTGTAATGCAAAACTTAACAAAGGCATGGGGGGGTCTATTTTAATATACAGAATTACAAAAGATATACTCTTCTTGTAACAAGAATTGGAGGGGAGTGGGAAGGAAAACGAGAGAGAGAGATCATAAATCTACAATTAATTCTTCCACACTCCAATCTTCAAAGGAACCGTCTGGAAGGTATCTTCTGATGACTAAGGGGATTTTCTTTTCAGCTAATTCCTTCATGGCGATCTTCAAAGGATCAGTTTCACCTTCCAAATCCACAAACACTGGAGCGTTCATGGAGATTTGCAAAGCTCTAGTTCCTAATATTCTTGCCCTTTCATATTTAGTCATATATGGAGTGGTAGTTCTGTCTTCCTTAGGGATCGCCTTCTCTTTCAAAGTCTTTCTTCTTTCACTCTCGTTCATTTCATCAAGGTCGGGTGCATTATTCACATCACCACCAATGACAACATTATCACCATTCTCTTCTGGTTTCACACCATTCTCCAATGGGTGGTCCTCTTGAAGCTCCATGTCGTCGTCGTTTTCGGAGTAGTGCTCGTTTTCAAAATCTTCGAACTGCTCCATCTTACCATGTTGTTCTTCGTCAGACATCCTTGTGTGTTCTTGTCCTTTCAGTCTCGTCTTTCTGTCTGCTCTTCCAGCGCGTCTTTTTTGTTTCTGTTTTTTCGATAAATTTTTCATCCGTGCGGGTAACGGCATCGCTTTCCAACTCCACAATTTTTCACTGCTGGTGGATCTCTAAGGGCTTTACGCTGGACACTGGTGCCATCCCACTACACTCCTGTGGCTATTTGCTATTGACTCTATTTGTGCTACTTTGCTTTGCCGCTGTTTCTCTCGTTCTCTGCTTTCCCCTTCTCAAAACATGAAAAATCCCGATCTCGATAACATCAGCACCACTGAATCATGCCATTCAGATGACTCGGACATGTCGTTCATGACTGCAATGAGTGGAATCAGCACCACAAGCACCACCAGCTCCCGAAGTAAAAAATTTTTTTGTGATTATGATAAGTGCCATAAGGCCTTCACCAGGCCCAGCTTACTCACTGAACATCAATTATCTGTACACCAAGGTGTGAGACCATTCCAATGTGTCCAATGTGACAAGACTTTCGTAAGGAAATCACACTTGGAAAGACATCTAATTTCACATCTGGATGACTCTGAAAAACCATTCCATTGTCAACATTGCCAAAAGGGTTGTACCACTGCTCAACAACTAAAGAGACACGAAATTACTCATTCCAAGACTTTTATTTGCCCTTATCAAAATTGTAACGAATCCTTCTACAAGCATCCACAATTAAGATCACATATCCTTTCGTTCCATTTAAATAAACTAAATTGCGAAATTTGTCATAAGAAATTTCAAAGACCTTACAGATTAAGACACCATATGGCTAAATATCATGATCCAAATAACTTAACTCCGTATCAGTGCTCATTTTATAATTGTCATGGGGCATTTAAAAATTGGTCAGAGTTGCAAAATCATATCAGGAACGATCACCCGAAATTATCTTGCTCCATTTGTGCGAAACAATGTGTGGGGGAAAATGGTCTGCAGATGCATATGATTATTCATAATTCTGATATAATTATAAAGAAAAATTGGTATTGTCATGTTTGTCCCGACACTAAATTTATAAAGAAAAATGATTTGTATTCACATTATAGAAATTTACACGGTGATATTGAATTACCACTTGAATTGCAAAAATTAGACGATAATACCACAACCACCACACCTAACAATAATAATATTCCAAAAATTAACAATTATAACAACATTAAAACTGATACCCATGTAAAACGAATCTTAAATAGTAAAATCATCAAATTAAATAGTGAAATTAAGAATATTCAAAATCAAGTAAATTTACAAAAATATATGGATAAAGATGGCAATAATTCAATGAAATTGTTACTAAACACAATCGGTAGGAAACTGAAATGTCCCTTTAATAAATGTTACAGAACTTTCAAGACTCAAGAACGGTATGATATTCATATTGAAAAGCATAAGATACATCAACAGAAATTGAAAAAATTGGAGCAACAAGATGTAATAATTGAAGAGAGATCTAATCAAGTCAAAGAAGTTGATCTAAATGACAAAGACTCAAATGATGTAACACCTATAAAACAACAGCAAAATAAAAATGAATTGATGACAGAATTACAATACCGAGAATTAAGAAAGGGTAATTTAACTACAACTGATCTGTAACTTTAAAAAACTATAATCGTTCATTTGGCACTGAAAATTAATATAATATGTACCATTACGCTTCTTTCGTAGCGTTAACCAAAAAGTATAAAGAAGAAGAATTCGATACTATTTTATTGGAAGTGTATATAAATTTAGTATATAATTGCAAAAGGAAAGATAATTGAAAAGAAATGAACTACAGAGAAAATTGGCAAATGATAACAACTAGTTTTTGCTAAGAATCACCTTCTTATTTGAATGTGTGTGTGTGTGTTTTTTGTTGTATTGTTTTTATAATTTTGAAGTAATATTCATATCACTCATAAAGAACATCAGATCTTCATCATCTTTAGTGTCACCATTTTCATTATCCCCATCCATATCGTTTTCATATGCTCCATAAAATTCATCTGAATTGCCACTGTTTCTCCTAGCTTTCTGCAAATTATTGTTTTTATTATTATTCTTACCAAAATAATATCTTTTACCTTCATCAGATAATATTTCCATTGATTGAACTGATGGTCTTTGCAATTTAGCATGTGCTGGTGCAGACACTAAAGTAGGTTGAGAAAAATGATACGATGTATGTTTGTAAGGTAAAATGTTATTTCTCATTGAATTATAACTCAATATGGAATCAACTGATTGTGGTGATATCGATGATCTCCATTTAATATTATTGGAGTTTCTCCTAATTTCAATGGTTTTCTTACTGACTAAATCCTTTTCATTTTCATGATCAGTAACATCAATCTTGGCTAAGTTATCATTAGTCTTCGCGTGAATCTTCCCATCAATGAAGTTATCAGCAGTAATGTCTCCTGTAGAGTTTATGCGACGTGAATCTTCGTGAGATGATATCATTCCATCGCCATAAATTGGTGGTAATGAAGTAATCTTATTTCTATCAAAGGAGCTTTTCCTGCTATCCAAAGCAGTGTTACTGTGATTTCTACAATGACTAGTATGCAAATATGAGGAATTAGAATAATGTGAACGTTGTGATGTGGGAGAATCTGAATGGTGGCTGAAAGATGGCGTGATATCAGTGCCATTGGCATTTGTTTGAAGGTTTTGTAATTGCTGTTGTTGTGCATTTGACTGAAGTGTGTAACTCATCGATAGATCATCACTCAACATTTCATTATTATGTCTCAAGTTCTGATATTTGTTAATTGAGTTTGATATATGATCCACATTTGAATCATTAGAAATGAGATGTGGGTTAATAAAGTTGTTGTTTTCATCTTGTTCAATATTTTTTGATTTCTTCACTCTAATTTCAGGTTTCTCGTCAATTAATTTGACAAAATCTAATATATCACTTTCATTACTCTTTTCGGGACTACCATCTGATTTACGCTTACTCACTGAAGTATTATCCATTCTACCACTACTGCTATTACTTTTTTTGATAGCAAAGGCTTGCATATCGGTATTTGATCTCAGAGCACGATCTATGCTATTAATTGTCTCTACATTTCTATTAACATTTGAATGACGACGTAAATTACTAAATGACGAAAAATATTTTGAATTACCTGATTCCATGCTACCATTATTTTCCAAATGTATATTGCTTTGAACACTACCTGTAACATTATTGTTACTATTGATCAAAAAGTTATTACTTGTATTTGTATGATTATTAATTGAATTATTATTTGTTAACATATTTGTTGGAAGATGATGCAAATTAGTTGATCCGACACTTGATTTACGATTTATTTTATTATTATTAATATTTAGCATTGATGAATTTGATGGATTTCTAGATGAGAATTGGCTATTAATTCTTTCATTAGTAGCACTATTCACTGACCCAACTTTGAATGGTTGTATTTGTCTTGCAATGTTAGCTGGTTTCTTTTGATATGAGGCCAAATGTTGTTCGAAACTGTTTCTAGCCTTTGGAGATATGGAAGTAGAAGTTCTAATGTTGAATCCCGCTGTACTTGCATTTGAATGGTTGTTATTTGACGCAGTGTGTTGTGGAGTGTTTTGAGAGCCATGAGCATGTCCTCCTGTCTTGTTTTTATTTACACTTGTTGTTGATGCGATGTTACTATTATTTTGTAATTCGAAATCACATTCACGTCTGTAAGATACTGAAACCCTCAGAAGACCAAATTTCGTGGCCACTGGAGTTATCTTTTTCTGATCTAAATGAGGTGGTAAATTTGACTCATTACTGACATTTGAGTATGTGCTTATAATTGGTTTACTTAATCCAATTCTACCCTTAGATAAAATCTGTTTTGAGCCATCCAGTATTCTTGTTCCAATGGAAAAATTATGTCTAGCGGATTTAATATTTTGAATATGTGCTTTCGACGCCGTTGTTGTTGAAGCATCTTGATGACTTAATGTCTTAGATAATGAATTAATAGGTAACAGCTGAATTAAAGTATTCAAATAGCGTAAAAGTAAAATTATCTGGTTGAATAAATCGTTACATGGTACTGATTCTTTGAATGAGTTAGAAAGGTTATCTAATTCTAATAACCAACGTTCTAAGACTATTTCCTTCTTTTTAGTTCCTCTTGTAACATTCCATAGATTATGATCAGTATCCTTAAGCCTAACTGTATCATTTTCATTTAAATTTGTTAAATCTAAAAATGTTTCAATTACTAAAGGTGGTAAAGGACTTATACTATCCCAATGTAACCATTTGTTTAAATCATTGGATAATGGTCTCATTTGGTTTGAAAAAATTAGAGAATCATTTTTAAACCAGTCATTCTCTATGTTATTGTTACTATAATCACGAAAAATATTATTACTATTATGGTTGATAAAGGCACTTTTTGGTAAAGTGGAACAAATCAATGAGCATGATTTAATAAAGAAGAAATCAATAAGCTTTAAAATATCATTATCATTATCATTAATATTTTGGTTATTGTCACTTATCCTGTTGTTATCATTTCCTCTATTGAAATCATAATTTTGATCTGTAGATGTTTTGTTTTTGTTTTCTGATATTGAATACATCATATAGTATGGTGTTTCATGTATATTATTAATTGTTTTATTATGATTGTTATTATACTTGTTCAAAAATTTCTCTTAAAGTTTTCGACAATATAACGGAAGGATAGTTATAAATGTATGAATAAATTGTATCTATTGGGGATTATTCGATTTAAAATGCTAAGGTAAAAATTTTTTTTTGGTTTTGGAATATTTAATATAATGTTACTTGAAGTTAAAAATGACTTTTTGGGTTTTAAATATTGATGATAATCTACGAATGTATAGACTTTGTTGCAAAATTAAAATACAGTCCAAGAGAGTCGGTAATCTTGGATAGGTGCTTTCTGTTCTTGTTACTATGAATAGAATCGATGATTTACGCGTTGTTTACCTTGACTGTTTTATCTGATGTATAATTAGGGTGTTATGCCAAACTATGTGGGTAAACCCTAAGTTGAGTAGGATAATTTGATGTGCTGCCAGTTGCTGTAGCCAAACTAGAAACAGTACACTCCAAACCAATGTTATATGTATTTTCTATGTTTGTTGTGTGTTTGATTTACTAATAGAAACAATTATTTTATTAAGCATTTTTAAATAAAAGGAATTTCTGTGGAGCCACGGTCACGTGCAGCAAAAGACTAACGAATTTTGATGGAGCCGCCGAGCTGCACGTGAAAATTACCCGTTCGGGAAACTCCAACACGTGCCACACCATGGTGTACAAAAATGTGAGACATTTCCCAGTGGGACAATTATTTCTGGAAACGGAGGTAATGGATTACATCGGATCTTAGTGAGATAATGCGAGTGGGGTCCTCCTCCATTGCTTTTCTCCTCCCTCAAGCGAGTCAGCCACAAAGGAAACCCCGCCCCCCTAATATACGCCAGCCCTTGCCCGTTTACGGAGCACGCACCATTTTTCCTCGTTTCACCCGGAGTTTGAAATAAAAAAGTACTCGATATTTCAAAATCTCAACGTCTCTTAAAAACCTAAAAAATTCTTAAAGAAGTATATATTGATAGCATAAAAAAAGAAAAAACTAGGGTTTTTACCTCCTTATAAAGTAATAGCTTTGTCAACCATCTTCTTGTTCGAGAAGTATTCCTTCAAGTATGGAGTTTCACCAACAGCTTTGTACCAACGAGTAATATTAGGGTACTTTTCTCTCCATGCTGCATCAAATTTTGCCTGGAAACCAAAACAGAACACCGAAGCAGTAACTAAATCACCAAGCATAACTGTATCACCGACTAAAAATTTAGTCTTACCTAACTGTTTTTCATACTCACCTAAGATGATATTCAATTTTGTCAAGGCTTCTTGGTTTTTCTTTTCATCGTATTCACCAATACCAACAAATGGTCCCACATAAGCGACTTCCTGTTGGATAAAATCACTAACAGCTAATGATTCCCATCTTAAATTTTTAGATTCTTTAATATAGCAATCAGTACCTAATAATTTCTTAATTTCTTCCTCGTTACCAGATGATTTGATTATATAGTTATTAATAGCAATAGCTTCAGTTAATTCTAAATCATCTGGTCCAACTAATGTTGGTGCCTGCTTTTGTGGGAATTTCTTAGTAAAGTCATCCATACAGTCCTTAATATCAGAAATTTCAATATCTAATTTGAAATATTTAATCAGTTGTACTGGTACCACTGGTCTGATATAATTAGGAGAGTAATATAAAGTTGTGTTGGCCATTTTGATTGTTTTTGTGTTATCTTTGTGATTTATTTAATCAAGAGACAAGAAATTTAGTAAGACTCGAAGGGCCCTTATATACCAAGTAAATTCCAACACTCATGATTATTTATTGGATCTGGGTGGGGTTGTTTAGATTGTCTTTGTATTTACTTAAAGGGGATAACCCTTATTAAGTGTCAGCTGTCATGTACGACATTTGATGAAATTGCCTAAAACTTACGAAAAAGTAGACAATGGTAAACGAACAAACCTATACTGAAGAATAAAATTTATTCTATTGGCTCTGTTACAATCTGAGTGATTTTTACCCTTTAAGGTTAGACTCTATGTGAATTGCTACTAAAATTGTCCATCTTTAAACTTTCATTACTGCGATCTTCTAGTTGTTGTTGAGACATTTTTGCCCTTTTTTGAAACTGTAAAAGAATACGGCCGTTCCTTGAAAACGTCAAGAAAAAATGAAAAATAAATGTCAGGAGATATGTTAGGAAAAAATGTCTGGGAACATGTCAAGGAGAAATGTCAGGAAAAATCATCATCAGAAATTTCGAGAAATGAAAAGTACTTTTGTTTTGCAATATGTACATAATATTTTACATAGTATAGTTATCAATAATGCCATTCTATACATTGGCTAGTTATTTTTTTCTTCAAAATCACTCCAGATATCATAAAATAAATCTAACAAACAACCACTACTCCATGCTTGAGTTGGACTGGAATCGTTACATACTTCACCGTCTTTATTGGTTAATTCTGCTAAACCTGCCCATTCACTCTTAGCAATCCATTCCCTGTGCTTAATTAACCTATAGTACAATTGTTGATACATGTAAGAAGATGGTTCCATCTTATTAGTACAAGCTCTTGGATTTGTAATGAAATTGAAATGTAAGAATGCTCTTAAGAAATAACCATAACACCAAACCCATTCTGGACCTTGATGATAATTTCTACCCTTTGATGTAGCAAAATCATCAGAATCTTCGCCATTATTATAATATGGACGATAATTGTAATCACTTGGATCTAAAGTACGCATACCTACAGGGCCTCTTAAAACTTTATCAACAATATTAATTGCTTTAGTCGCATAGTCAGGTGTAAATAATTCTGGTGCAACTGTCATAGCAATGGTAAGATTTGGCCTTAATTGATAATCTTCATATGGTTTACCTGAAAGGTAAAGATCTTTGTAAATACCTCTCCTATTAACAATCTTTGGATCAATATCATACTTAGAATCATCAGCAGGATCAAGTGGAACATAAAATTTCTTTTCGAAATTATCTTGTAATAATTGATTCCAATGCTTAAGTGAAATTTTGGATCCATCTGGTTTTTCAACTTCAGAAAATTTAAATTCATTTTGTTCATGTAATTCAATGACAAATCTTAGTGTACTCTTTAACAAACCATTGATTTCTACAGCAGCACCATCTCTTGGTGTACCTGGAATACCAGTTGAACCAGATCTATCACTTTCACCCATTTTATCCATCCATGTACCACAATTGGATTGGGAACCACCATGAATCAAACCAGTGGACCAATCAACGTGAACTTCAACATTAAAACCTTCGTCTTTCATAACACGATCTAATTGTGGACCAGCATTAGCTTCTCTGTATTTAATACCTTTAGCATGTCTACTCAAGATTTCATAAATGATTTCTTCAATGGTGCTAGAATAACTGAAAGCAAGTGGATCATCAATTGGAATATAAGTATCATCTAATGGGAACCTTCTAGTAACAGACTCTTTCAAAATATCTTTACCATTGGGGACGATATTGACATAATCTTGAATAGCCTGTAAGAAGAACCATGCTGCATCACGAGCATTATATCTTGGATTTCTACCAGCATCAATTAAATTAGGAATTAAACCATGTTTTGTTGTCTTGGCACAAGCAAGGATATGTTGTTTGGCCTCTTCATATCTACCAGTGGTTAATAACAACCCTCTCAAAGAGATGAAAATATCTCTACCCCAACATCTCATATAGTTTGTACTGAAATGTGGTAAACCAGCAGCCATAGCAGGTACTTGTTGATTTGGTAAAATGGAAGTAGAGTTGACACAAGACATCATTTGGATAGAAGTCATGGCTAAACTTTGAACGAAAACTGTAGATTTACCAATATTTGCAGTCATCAATTGCATAGCACGTAAACGGCAACAACCATATAATATACCAATAATTAAAGCAAAATAGCTTGGTCTTAAATAGTTTGGTAATGATTTAATTCTGTCGAATCTGCTACGTAACCAATCTTGGATATCTTTCACACCGGGAGCATCCTTATAATAATCCAAACGATTAACTACATAATCCAAAGCCCAAGCGCCTTGACGAAGGTTTTCACTCAATGGATGTGCCAATTCATTATAGAAGATGACTTTACGCAAGACAGATACCCAACCTTGAAGACCACAGTAAACCATACTACCCATATTAGGAATGCCATAGACGCCACCGTTACCATGACTGCTGTCTCTTTCTTCAGATTCAGCACGATATAAAACATAATTTAATGATTCTAAAGTTAAGTTTGAAGTAGCTTTGATTGCACCAGATCTAATAAAATGATCTAATGATTCATCCACACCATTCTGTTGTGTACTGAAAATGGCAATCGAACCAGCTGGGAAATCATTAGGTAATTTAATAGTTGATGTTTTCGAATTCTCATCATAAGTAACTTCAAACCCGCTTAATTCTCTTAGTTTAGTTGGAATACCTTTCAAAGTTGTATCAGATTTAGTGTCATCCAAGTCACCGGTCTTTTCTAAAGTGTAAGCGTATTTCAAAGTAGATTTACATTCAACCAATTCTACTGGTGCCAAATATTGATCACCTACGTTGTTGTTGAATTTCATTCTAGCGATTAAATACCAACCAGAACCACTCTTAACATCAGTTCTATGGAATGTAATAAATTGGCCATCATGATGAACATGCATTTCAGAATCTTCAATATCAATTGATATTGATGCAATATTTTCCCTCATTTCATTTAAAAATGTTTTCACTTCACAAATACCATCACAATCTTTGATATCATAAGATCTTGTCTCTTTTACCAAGTCTAACAATTTTGGGAAGATTTCATCATAACCATAAACGGATCCGATAGCAGATGAACACATAGCAACTAAAGCCGCATTGGGTAAAGTATCTTCTACAGTTCTCTTTTGGTATGGCATTTCATTATCATGGGTACAATCCATGAATAAAGCATGTGGTGGAGTGGAAGTTAAAATTTTCGGAATCATGATTTCAGATACACATTTAATTGCATGATCTTCACCACTGTACATACAGTATTCATCATCTATCTTAACATCAGCAGGGTATGGGAAATTATCTAATGGAACGAATTTGTAGGAGCCGATTGGTCTACCACCATGTTTATGAATCAATCTTGATAATTCTTCTTCGGACCATGATTGCATTGCTTCTCTAATTAAAGATGAGATACCTAATCTTTCGACAAATAAACAATCCATAGCTTCAGAACCAGTAAACAACTCAGCGACCACATAAAGGTTTGGATTAACTCTTCTTGCTAAATCTAAGAAATATTCACCTACGTGTAGTGGTGTAGAGTGACAATTATCAATTCTGAAACCATCAAAAATTTTAGCATTCATTTCCACATATTTAGACATCCTTTCCCATAAATAAGGAGAATCTTCAGGACCTTTACCGTAACGTAATTTAACACAATCCCCCCAAACAATGACTTGTCTACGAAGATAAGCCTTTGATTTAGAGGATGCAAAATCCACTAATGGATTACCATCCCAAATCCAACCATTATTAGCCAAAGCGTAATCATTACCATCTGACCCCTTGAATCTAGTGAAATAAGGTTCAGTTAATGGATTTTTTTCATTAATTTCACCTAATTTAGGACCATGAGAATCAATTCTTAAATATTTGATACGATTAAATAATTGTTCTAAAATTTCATTAACGTCAGCATCATATTCTTTGTAAAGAGGTAAATTAATTTCATCTAATATTTTTTTAATATTTTCCTTTACATCATCGGTAAAATTATTATTAAAATTTTTTTTCAAAATTGGGATTAATTTATTCAATAGGAGTTTTCTATGGAATCTGTTACCTAAGATATGATAATCAGGGTCTGTACATTTTTCGACGATATATTTAGCAAGTTGTACTAAATCATTATTGAATGTGGTTATATCCTTTTCCTCCGTGGTGATATTAAATTCATTCCAACTTTGTTCGATATCTGATAAGATTTGTTTAACGTTCAAGACATAATATTCCCAAAATTTTAAAGCGCCCAAGACATGTAATTTAATACCATCCATGATTTTAAAAAGTTCATCTTCATTATTCAAGACGGTTGGATAACCATAATTTTTCAAATTGAGTGAAAAATCCAATAAAGCTTTATCTAATTCAATAGCAGGGATTAAATGTGGAGCGGTGTTACAATTATAACCTGCATCAGGGTGATCAATTAACCAAGTGGAGTTATTGGCTGTGTGATTGAAAACGATATCTGTCATTGATAAAAGGTTATAATCTTTATGTAAATGATTAATTAAATCAGACACCTGTTGTTCATCTTTGAAATATTTTGGATCGAAGACCAATTGATCAAAAATTGAATAAGGTGAATTTGATTCACCTCTGATTTGCAAAGGAGTGAAATGAATCATATTATATTTTTTTTTCGAGATCTTTGAGAAAATTTTATCCCAATCGTTCAAACTATCACCTAACCATTTAGATATGACACTTTGTAAAGCGATTGAATTTAATTGAAGGAATTTATTATTTATTGTTAAAGTGGGTAAAACTACAAAATAATATTTTCTAGTCGTCTCTAATTGTTCTAAATCGTTTCTGAAAGAAAGATAAAAGCAATAAGAGCCCGGTCTGTACAAGTTGATATCAATTTGGTCATCTTTATGGAATGAAGTGTTAATAATTTTCTTATAAAATTTATCTCTTTGGAAAATTTGGTCAGCTTGTTCAGGAGCATTAGTCCAAACCAACCCATCACGAGCAATGGGTGCACCTGCCGCAATTAGCAGTCTTACTGTGTACAAGGGAGTACCCTTTGGAGCATGGGTAGGTAAGGGTAACGATGGTAAAGTGAGGACACCTTGGCCGTAGGACGTACTTGTTACTGGTTCACCGTTATCGCTCAGTCTCAACAGTAGTGTTCTGCTGATATTGCTCATGATTAAGTAATAAGTACAGCGTAGTTAGTGTATATAGTACAGTACAGTACAATGTAGTGTGAAACATGTGCAGAAATGCAGCCTTTATAAGAAATGCTGTGAAAGGGGCAAAGAAGGGGCATGTGACGTGTTGGCTCGCGGTTTTCAGGGTTTAACGGTACACAGGCTATATAGGTATACGTGTGTCTGCACGTGGTAGGGCTTTGCGGTTGACCTAGAAGATCAAAGAGTAGGCCTGGTACAAGAAGTAGAAGGCCAGGATCACTGCAAACAGGATAAACAACAACAAATTCTCTGCGCCGAACTTGAAAATGTACAATTCTTTCAATTGTTCCAAGTACTGAATGATGACTTTACCGGACAACTTGGATTCACCTTCAGTTCTCACACCGAAGGAGAATGGGATTTCGCCCAGTTTCTTGTCGTTCTCCTTTGGTAAAGGTAACTTGGCTAATAACTCTAGGGCAATCTTGAAACCTTGTGAGTTGATGTCCTTCTCGTTGGCCTTCAATAAGTACTTCTTCTGTAAACCAAAGAACCCAGACATGGGGTCACTGGCAATGGTCAAAGGTCTAGCCATCATTCTGGCAGTGGAAGAGATGACTCTTCTGTATAATGGCCAATCTTTGTCGATACCGACACCTGGTGCATATCTAGTACCAATGACAAACGCATGTGTCTTTAAAGAATCGAAAAGGGTGGGGACAGATTCTGGTGGATGTTGTAAATCTGCATCCATACAAATTAAATATTCACCTTCAGCATCATGGAAACCTCTTAATACAGCAGATGAAAGACCACGTTCTTCTGTTCTGACAATAATCTTCACATTGAAACCTTGCTTTTGTAAAGCTTCCACTTCCTCGACGGATCCATCTTGGGAATTGTCATCTACAAAGATTAATTCAGTAGTTTCAGTACCTTCGTTGCCCAAGGCAGCAAATAACCTAGTGGTTAATGGTTTAATATTCAATTTCTCTTTATAAGCTGGAACGATAACAGATTGTGTGACAGCCATTGTTTAGTCTATAACTGGATTATATGCAATGTGTATATAGAAATATGATTCCCACTTAGTTTCTATGAACAAAATAAATTGCTATTGTTGTTGTCGTCTGTTTTTTTTTTCAAATAACTAAATTTTTTTTCATGTTTATTACGTGCTTTTTGCAATGATTTGCACTTGCTGTTACCTCGTGGTTGCTTGTCATTTTTTACTACACGTTTGTCTCTTCACACTACCACTATACCTTGCCTATATACAGTATATTGTTGCAACGTATGAAACAGTCGCCGATGACACCCTGCGATTCTCCGTCTACGATCTCCTCTGCGTCTTTCAACTGGACGTTGAAGTAGTTGTCGCTGGAGACTAACGTACCGTTATATTGCGTCTTGTTGAACTTTAACATCACTTTGACATGTTGGTTCACCAGTTCACGCAAAAATGGTTTGGGGTTGATGGGTTGAAGCTAAGAATATTGTTAGTAAAACTCTACACAACGAAACAGGAAAGGAAACATGGCCCGTTCATATGCAGAAACGCAGAAACACGGAACCATACTATGTGACATACTTCAGACATGTAATCTATCTATACAAATAGTCTGTTCAATTCTTTGTAGTTTATTTCTGTTTTTCTTCTTTTAGTTTTCTTTTTATCGAAAACAAAGAACTAAAAATCTTGACTATACACCATATACTTACTGTATAGTACACAGTAAGTGAGTTTAGGTTTACCTCTATGTATCTATATTTGTATTACGTACTTATTTATACTTGCACCAATTTCAGTGAATAATTTGGTTTCCCACCATCGTATTCTGTTCTTACCATGCACCACATTAAATCCGTAATGATAAGTCCTATGGCTAAACAATACACCAATGAAATGGCATAGAAAAAATTACTGTTACCTGAACCTAAATCAATCCAAAGATAGTAAAAAATGGGTGATAATATCACTGCATGTAAATATAGTAAACTAGTAAACATTGGATATTTCAAATATCCCAATATTGGTTTGAAAATTGGTAATAATGATATCAACAACCCACTTTCACCAATGCTAGGATACGGTTTGGTTAAAATAATCCAACCCCAACAGATTATAAATGAATACAACGGTTGTTTATAGAATCTTATTGTGATAGGTAATGTAATACCGATACAAAATAGATTGAAGACACTCTTAAAGAATGGTATGAATTCTTGGAACATTTCAATAAAGAAATACCACCAAAGGCCTAAATTGGGGAAAACTTTGTTCATCATTATGCGGTCCACATAAACTGATTGATACCAGTTATCAAATGGGTTACTCACTAACATTAATGCAATCATTGTGATACCTACCATTGAAAGGAAAGTGAAAATTTTATATGTATTCAAATTTAACATGGTTAGAATGGGGAATAATAACGTAACATTATAACAATCCAAATAACTTAAGAATGTGAAAGCCATTGCAGTTGTCACTAAATCTTTCTTCACAATAATGGAATGAATAATTTTAGCCAACAAAAAATTAGTCCAAATGATACTGGATTGAGAGAGACACGACAATAAAACTAGAGGATTCAAAGCATATATTATACCGGGCATCCATTCATTTAAACCTAAATTCAATTTTATCACAATTTCAGTAATCAAACAAGCAATAATACCATCCATTGATATCCAAACCCAAGAATGCAGACAAGTTGGTATCTTATCTAATAAGATTATCAATAATGGTGCATGATGTATCACACCGCCTGAATATAACGGCATGTTGTATTTGAACATGAATAAACCTTCCAATAACGATTTATATGATGTCATTGGTGTAGAAAATTCAACAGCTTGGTCCAATTGTTGCTGTATGGTGGGGAAAAGTAAGTGTATCATACCACGCAACGCAACAGTAAGTAAAAACACCTTAACAAGCAGAGAGTGTGACATTGGTGGTGTGCTTGTGTCTGTGTCTGTGGTATGGGAAGTTGAAGTGTTTAACGATGAGTTTTTCGCTTTCTCTCCAAATTTGTGTTTACTGTTTTGAAGACAGTTTCGATTAGATGTAAAATTTACAGTGTGTGTAGTTGAGGTCGTTCTTATCCCGTGGTGTCTTTATCCGCAGCAATGACCTAAACGATGCTGTTGTGTTCCGTGTTTCTCTTCTGTGGAACCCTTCTCTTTCCTGCAGCCCGCGTTCAACTCGTGGCGTAATGTTGTCCACAAACCCTAACACAAACCCTAGTCAAAATGGAAGCACCCATATTTCTCGAACCCTACACGAGTTACGCTAAGCCCTACAGTAAATCCTAATGTAAATCGAAAACACAAAGCCCTAACCCAAACCTAGCCGAACTTGCCAGCAGACCCTATTGGAACATCACCCGCGACGAAAGCGAACTCGAAATTCAACGTGTTAATTTGGAAGATTAAAACTCAGTTGGAAATTCTTGAGTCTACAAGTAAACAACCCCATCACCCCAACCCACACAAAAGGTAAAACCCATGGATTTCGAAACTAACGAAGATATCAACGGGATTCGTTTCTCTTGGAACGTTTTTCCATCCACTAGGACTGATGCAAACAAAAACGTGGTCCCAGTTGGTTGTTTATACACTCCATTAAAGGAATTTCAAGATGAAGAAGGTAATAACGTGTTGAATATTGCCTCTTACAATCCCGTGATTTGTGCTGGTCCCCAATGTAAAGCTATCTTGAACCCTTATTGTGCCATTGATCCAAGATCCAACTCTTGGTCTTGTCCAATTTGTAATTCAAGAAATCATTTACCAACACAGTATGCTAATATGACACAAGAAAATATGCCAATCGAATTACAATACACTACTATGGAGTATATTACTAATAAACCAGTGCAAATCCCACCTATATTCTTCTTTGTTATCGATATTACTGCAGAACAAGAAAATTTAGATGCTTTAAAGGAAAGTATTATCACTTCTTTATCTCTTTTACCACCAAATGCTTTAATCGGGTTAATCACTTATGGTAACGTAGTGCAACTACACGATTTATCAAGTCAGACTATTGATAGATGTAACGTATTTAGAGGTGATAGAGAATATCAAATTGATCAATTAACTGAAATGTTAACTGGTCAAAAACCAACTAACACTATGACAGTACCATCTTTAAAGGTTACCCCCGTTTCATTAAACAGATTCTTCTTACCATTGGAACAAGTTGAATTCAAATTAAATCAAATTTTAGAAAATTTAACACCTGATCAATGGGCTGTACCAGCTGGTCATAGACCATTAAGAGCTACAGGTTCTGCATTAAATATAGCATCTTTGTTATTACAAGGTTGTTTCAAAAATATTCCAGCAAGAATCATCCTTTTCGCTGCTGGTCCAACAACTATAAACCCTGGGTTAATTGTTAAATCTGAATTAAAGGATCCATTAAGATCACATCATGATATCGATTCTGATAAGGCTCCACATTATAAGAAAGCTTCTAAATTCTACAACAATATTGCTAATAGAGTCACTGAAAATGGTCATACTGTCGATATTTTCGCTGGTTGTTATGATCAAGTCGGTATGTTAGAAATGAAAAAATTGACAGATTTAACTGGTGGTGTACTGTTATTAACAGATGCGTTCTCCACAGCTATTTTTAAACAATCTTATATGAGATTATTCTCTAAAGATGATGAAGGTTATTTGAAAATGGCTTTCAATAGTATAATGTCTGTAAAGACAAGTAAAGATTTAAAATTACAAGGTCTAATTGGTCATGCTGCCGCTGTAAAGAAAACAGATGCTCATAATATTAGTGATTCAGAAATTGGTATCGGTGGTACTTCCAAATGGAAAATGTCATCTTTAACACCAAATCATACTTATGCAATTTTTTTCGAAATTGCTAATACCGCGGCTAATAGTGGTAATAATAATCCAAATATGATGAATAATGGTGATAGACCAAAATTAGCTTATACTCAATTTATCACATCTTATCAACATTCTTCTGGTACTAATCGTGTCAGAGTGACAACCGTTGCAAATCAATTATTACCCTTTGGTTCACCAGCTATTGCTGCATCATTCGATCAAGAAGCTGCAGCAGTATTAATGGCAAGATTTGCAGTTTGTAAAGCTGAAGAAGATGATGGTGCAGATGTCATTAGATGGATTGATAGAAATCTAATTAAATTATGTCAAAAATATGCTGATTATAATAAAGATGATCCATCATCATTTAGATTAGCACCAAATTTTTCATTGTATCCACAATTTACGTATTATTTAAGAAGGTCACAATTTTTGAGCGTTTTCAATAATTCACCTGATGAAACTGCTTTTTATAGACACATTTTCACTAGAGAAGATACCACTAATTCATTAATTATGATTCAACCAACTTTGACATCATTCTCAATGGAGGAAGAGCCACAACCAGTCTTATTAGATTCAATTAGTGTTAAACCAAATACTATCTTATTATTAGACACTTTCTTTTATATCTTGATTTATCATGGTGAACAAATTGCACAATGGAGGAAAGCTGGTTATCAAGATGATCCAAATTATGCTGATTTCAAATCATTGTTAGAAGAACCAAAATTAGAAGCCGCTGAATTATTAATTGACAGATTCCCCTTACCAAGATTCATTGATACTGAAGCTGGTGGTTCTCAAGCAAGATTTTTATTATCTAAATTAAATCCATCTGATAATTACCAGGATATGTCTCGTGGTGGTGGTACTATCGTTCTTACTGATGATGTCTCTTTACAAAATTTCATGACTCATTTACAACAAGTTGCTGTTAGTGGTCAAACCTAAATGAGGTACTATCCGAAGGGCAACTGGAAACAAAAGGATAATGAAGAAGATGCAAATAACAATATGTTTAATAACTTTAAAATTTGGATAATATTAATAAGTAGATTATTTGTTAATTTTATATATTACTGTATAAATAAGATTGCAAAGTAGATATTTTATTTTGTTAGCGAATTTACTGAGGATCATGTTGAATAGTTACCTTTTCAGCCTCTTACTTTCTAAGGGTAACTTTACCAAGTTACAGATCTTCCACAATGCATCGTATTGCTATCAAGTGAGCGAGTAACATCGAATAATAACATTTTACTGTTCTCTGTATAATTATAAGTGAGTATTTTTGAAGTTTGACTGTTCTAAACCATTAACTCAAGAAGCATATTTACGTCATTTTCCTAGGGAAGGTTAATTGCATTTCTTTCTTCTGAGTAACCTAAACAGCCAGTTGGAAACAATATCAGAGGAAGAAGAAGTTTTTTATGCAGTGGTATTCGTTTTCCAGCGTGAAATTCTGAAAAATTTCAACAAAACAAGAATTTGAAATCTTAGCAGTGGTGAGCATATCACAAGAAGTTACAAAAAGCAAATCTTTTCATCTTCGATACATACTAATTACTTATTCATCATTTATAAGCATTCTTGCCTCCGTGGAAGGTTTCTGAAACTATTCACTTTTCTCGAACTCCAAAAAATGTTTCAATTATTCTGAGTATGTCCGTTACCCTTTTATTTGAATGATATGAGATAAGGTAATGCTGAAGTCAAAAAAATTGCATACATATATATTTTTTCTGCAAGATCAACAGCAATAATGTTGTAAAGGGCAACGAAGTTGAATTATAACATTAGTACAATCCTTTGGACAGTGCAACTGTCAAAGTTTGAGCAACTTTGTTGTTTATAAAGCTTGTTATAGAGACGGTTCTGAATACTTCAGCTTAATAGAATATGGTAATTGAGATCTAAGAAGTAAAGAAATAATTCACGGATTGATTTATCTGGAATCAAGTTTTTAAGTCTTAATAAAGCTCGAAAAAAATTTATCCGTTTCTTACTATTGATATTACCTACATTAATATTTATATTTATATTCTTATATTTTTGAAAATTTTACAACTCAAAGATTGACATATCCAAAGTCAGACCATCCAAAACTATAAAGTTATTTAGTGGATCTAATTTTTTCGTCAAGTAATTTATGATATCCTGTGCAACGGCACCGCCGATTATTGAAGCCACTGGTAAGAAATCTAAGCCTAATTGATTAATGAATTGATCTTTGTAATTTCCTGACATTTTTTCATAATCAAGTTTCAAATCTTGACATATTTCTTTTAGTTTATTATCAAATTTTATCTTATCAATAGTTTCTGATGCATCTATCGAGTAGTTTAATTGCGTTAAAAAAAGGGGAAATACAGGGTTGAATCTTTTAAACTGTCTTTTATTCCAATCAGAGGTTATTGATGATATATCTGATAAGATGTCCTTTAAAGGTCTAAAATTATTTTCAATAGTCAATGTTTCGATCCATTTTGCATCTACAATTGATGTATCTGTAGTTTCAACTGATTCAGTGGTGTCAATCCTTATATCTACATTAGTAATTTTTCTATTTTTAGATAATTTTAGAAGTTCTGATTGAATTGGGGTATTATCAATTATTTTCTCTAATTGGGTGTCAAATTTTATGGGAACAGTTTTCTCCTTTATAGCATTCATATGGATCAAATCCACAAAAATACAACTAAACAAACCATTATTCATTGTAATATATGTAGGAATATTTAAAGATCTTGTTATTTGATTTAACTTAATTGATTGATTAGATGTTAACTGATTACCGATAATTAAATCAAAACCAGACATTTTCTCTCTAATTTCATTATCCACCATTTGGTCCCAATTGAGTGAATCATAATTAACATTAATAAAGGAACTGTTTTTCAAATCATCGAAATATTTTTTAGAGGCATCGATTCTATATTTACCGATATCATTTTCAGTGATATTGAAATGAGTCCCCACGTTGTTCAAATTTACTTTAAAATTATCCCAAATGGTTAAATTACCCATACCAGATAAAATTAAATTTTTGGTAATTTCCATACCAATTGGGTTCAAATTGATGATTAAAACTTTTGATTGTAATAATTTTTGTTGAGATGAAAGACCCCAAAGTCTAATCTGCCTATCATATAATTTGATCTCTTCGTCTGTTAATTTGGACATTTCTTCTAGAGATTATGATATCTGACCTATACTATTTAAATCTCAGAAAACTCGAAGAACGATTACTTTATTATGATGAAATATTGAATCTGGTTGAAAATAATGCATTCATTTTTTTTGTTTACTTTTCAAGATTAATAAGACATCACGTGCCAAAAAACAAAATTTTTCAGGCACGGCCGAACCACATTTCAAAAACTCTAAAAGACCAAAACGGTTAGGTCAAAATAATAGAGAAGAATGTATTGAGTGATTTAAACCTGGAGACTCAAATTTCCAAACAACTCCTACTAAGATAAGAACGAGAACCTTAAAAAAAAATTTTTTTTGAGGCCCTCATTGCATTTTGAGTTCTTGGTTAAACAAATCTTTATAGTTTAGCGAAAAGAAGATAAGGCGAGTAAGAAGATCAGATATTCAGCTGTAGATCCATATCTTGTTTTTCTATTTCGTAAATCTAAAATTTAATGTCCAATAAAAACAAAATTGGGATATAGTAGGATGTAAGTCAGCCTCGATCTGGTGAAAGGGTGTAAACAAAATGTATAGTAAGAAAGAGATGGTAATAACATATTGTATTGAAGATGTTGTATGTTTTCTAAAGGAGGAGCCGATAAGGGAGGGATTTATTTCCCTTTTGAGGCACACACGCTCCGGTTTGTCCTCCTCCCCACGTCATTGCATACAGCTGTCACGTGGCCTATCTAGAATTCCCCTTCTGGAATGTCGCTGCAGTTGCCCGATCGGGAAACGAGATTTGAGATTCGAAGCTTCCCGCACGTGACAGGGCCATCTTTGGCCCAATTTTTCAAATGGAAACTAAAAAAGTTAATTTTATTGTCAATGGGAATTTGTAAACGAAAATTCATTTTCCATTTGTGTTTTCTTGTTCTTGTTTTTCTGTTCTTGCTTTATTATTGACAGTTGGTTCATTTGCCATTCGAATTTCTTCCAATCATTTACGATTTCTTATATACTATTTGTACTCACTTTTTTAACTCTTTTTTAACTCTTTTTCAATTCTTTTTAAAACCCAAATTTTTAGCCTTTTTAAATACCATTTAGAATTTTGACATTATTTTTTCTTTTTATACTATAACATTTTTCTTTTTTTTCATTTTCTTCTATTGCGTTTTATTCTTTTATAAAATATTTGTATAATAGAATCCAATCTGTATTAATAAACATCGTATATCTTACAAGATTCACAGTCAAATCCTCTCTTTTTTTCATTTTCCTAATTTGATTACCTTTGGCAACAAATATAATATGAACCTTTTCAAAATTTTAGATACGAAACCCATACCCACGATCGTAGATTCACATTCTTTGGGTGTGACAAATAATATTTCGGGTGATTATTGGCTTCCTGTACCAATGTCACTGTACCAAATGGAATTGAATGATCAAATTGTATCACTACATTATTCTGATATTTTACGTTATTTCGAAACAGATAATTTTAATGAAGATTCAATTTTAAAATCTCTGAAATTCATGTGTAATAATATTTCATTGATTGCTACTCATCCATTCCTTTTAATTACTCATTTATTACCTAAATCTTTAACCGCAAGAGATACACCAAATTTATTAACTTCAAATAGTGGGAAATTTACTGTTTTAAGAGATTTAATCAACATTATTCAAGGTTTTCAGAAAACTGTAGCCATTATATCGACCAAAGATCAAACAGTTGATTTGATGGAAGCTCTCTTACTAAATAATAAAGTTATCCTTAAAAGATATGACGGTAATTCAATTAAATCAAGAACTAAGAAAAGCTTAAAGAAAAATTTTGATTGTAGTGTTCATTTATTTAATTGTAACAATTGGGATGCTACTACTTTCCCAATATTGGACGATGTTAAAAAGTTCGATTTTATTTTACTCATGGATAACGACATTGACTCCAATTGTGATCAATTCAAATTAATCAGAAATCATAATTCAACAAATACCCCAATCACGATACCACCAATCATTAGACTGTGTACAATTAACTCAATTGATCATTGTAAATTATTTTTCAATACAAAATTTGATAAAGATTCTAAACACTTTTTAAAATGTATAACAGCAAGTACAGTGGTACTAAGAGACCGTGTAGGTGTTTTACCACCAGATTTAAGACCAATTTATACCCAGAATCTAAATTATTTAACAAAATGGATACAGGACCCAACATTACCATGGCCTTTACCTGATATTTATCCAATTAAAGATTATAACTCATCTGATATCGAAAGATCTTTATTGAAAGAGGTTAAATTTAAGGCAAAGGCCGATTTAGACTCTTTATTCACTAAGAGGAAACATAAGAATAGACCGAATTCCAAATATATCAACCCGGCAATGTTGTTTGCCATGTCACATTCCATTGCAAATTCATACCCATTTACTAATATTAAAAATTATTCAATGAATCAACAACAACGCATAGATAACAAAAAAATGTTAAACTGTAATGGTAATAGTAATTATGATTCAGATAAGATTAATGAAAAGGATGAATTGGAAACATTGGATCCCGAAAATGATAAAGCTTACTATTTGCATAAATTTAATTACTATCAAAATCATATACCATCATTTTATCAATTGAAAAGATTGAAAAATGAATATTCACAAAACCCCATCAAAAATTCTATGAATGAATTAACCGGTATTTATCATAGTAACAATAATTCAAGTAATTCAAATTCCAAAATAATGGATCATGATTCAAATTATCATCTTTCAAGTGATATTTTAACACATAGATTAATGCAATCAATGGCAATCTTGTACGATAAGATAAATAAACAAAATGATGAATGTAAAATGTTTGATGATTTTAATAATATTGAAAAAAGTCATGTAACATTTTATCGTAAGGAGAATGTTAACATTACTGAGAAATTAGATACATTAAAACGTAAAATATCCGATAATAATCAAAAGACTTGTGTCTTAGAATCAAATAATAAAGAAATTTACAAAGAGATCGATAATTTGCAGATAAAATTAGATAATTTATTAGATCAATTGAAGAATAAAGGCGAGCGGTATGTTAAATTAACCACCGTTTACAATGAAATGGAAGATTTACAAGAGCAATTAGATATTGAACTGAAGAATAAAGAATCAAAACTCATGGAGAAGAAATATATGGAAACTGAAATTAAACGTGCTACTGATTCTATCTTGGAAAGCAATAAAGAGATTGAAACATTGAAAAAAGAAATAGAGACACTGCAGCAGGAAATCGATAATAGCTCCAAGAATTTTAGTGCAAAGATTGAAGAGGCTAAGATCAATATCAATGAAATTAAACAAAAAGTTGAAAATGAGAAGGAACTTAAGGCTAACTTAGAAGAAAAATTGTCAATCTTGATTGAAAATTTGAAAGATGTTGCAATACCGAGAATAAGATCTACTGCTTCAACATCAAGAAGAAAATAGACACTAGATATAATTCCAATACTATTTATATAATTCAAATATATATGTAACAATTTATTCAGATAGACAAGGGCAAACTATACTTACATTGTTTTCAGATGTAACAGACAATCAGGACTTCCATAATTTGATAGTTCTATCCCAACCACAACTGATTATTTCATTATTTTTCACATCTAAATCCATTACTTTACTTATGTGACCCTTTAAACTGACTAGTTTAGTCCAATTATCGCTACTATACACATTAATGACATTATCATAACCACATGAATATAATGCTTCAGAATTAATTGGTTCAAATTTGATATTACTAATGATGCTATTATGTGCAGCAATCTTTTCGGAAGGTTTGTCTGTTTGTCTGACATCCCATATATTTATTAAACCATCTCCACCAGCAGTGGCCAGATGGTACCCATTTTGTGACCAATCCAATGAATAAACTGGTTTTGTATGACTGGATAGTGTCATGATTAATTTCCCAGATCTTATATCCCATAACATACCTAAATTATCCAATCCACCACTTGCAACTAATGAACCATCAGGATGGAAAGATAGACTATAAACTTCTTTAGCGTGACCTTCTTGTAGTAATAACTCTTTGGATGTTTGAATATCCCATAGTTTCCAAGTGGTGTCGAATGATGCACTAGCGAAATATTTATCACTTGGATGAAATTTGGTGTTTGCTACTCTTTGTTCATGTGCTTTGATTTGCGATATGGTTTCTATCGTATCCAATTCAGCATTAAACTTATGCAATTTGATCATAGTGTCTTCTGCCCCAGTAACAAACATGGTTCCTGGTTTGTTCCAATCTAGTCCTCCTATTTTACCATTATGCGCTAGTTTGATATCATTGAGGGGAGATAACGTTGTTGAATCAAACAAAGTTATATTACCATCCCGACTTACAGAGATAAGTCTTTTTGTGTCCCCCGATGCAAATTTGACTTTGGAGATAGGTCTAGTGGAACCAATTTGTGAACTTATTAGTTGATACTTGGTTAATTGGTCATTGTACCGTCTTCTTCTTTTGATCTCTTGTGGGACCACCAACTGTGACAGCCGTTGCCTTTCCCTGTCCAGCCTTGCACACGATCTAGCTATGGAAAACTGAATGATGGATTGTCTAGCCCTTATCAATTCATTCGATGCTGGTGTATAAAAATCTTCCTCATCGCTTTCGTTCCCGCTTGAGGTAGCATCATCCCCCTCAATAGCATGTGTGTTCAAAGGATTAAACTCCTGTAGTTTGTAAAGCAAAGTCTTGTTACCAGCGACCAATTTGGCCAACCTCGCACGTCTGTCCTCTACGGATTCGTTCACTAAGACACTGGGTTCACCAAACTGTTTCAGCCATTGGCATATCTGTGTATCCTCTGCGTTCTGCGGCAACAGCAAATCATTCTGCACTCTCTGCAGTCTCAACTGCTCCATAATACCTTCCTGTTCATCGTCCACCGTGGGTGCCATACTGTCTGAGACCATGCTGCTATTGTCTGGGCGTGAATTGCTTTTCTGGTGGAAAACACAATGGCGATTTTAATTACGTACATCCCAAAGGCACCCAACCGGAAAAACTTTTGCTTCGAGACTTCGAGGACCACCACCAAGGACCATGGCACCTGAGTTGTACAGACAGAAACACATCGACTACATCAAATCACTGGATGAACAGACGGAAGAATACGAGTACTGGCTCAGTGAACATCTCAGGCTGAATGGCGTCTACTGGGGGCTTACTGCTCTGTGCATACTGAACTCAAAGGATACTTTCCAGAAGGAATCTGTAGTTGAGTTTGTTCAATCTTGCTGGTGCGCCACTGGTGGGTTTGCACCATTCCCGAATCATGATCCACATCTCTTAACCACGTTGTCTGGGTTACAAATACTTTTGACCATGGATTCGCTAGATTGGATAACTGATGACGATACGAGATTGAAACTTTGCGTGGAATTTATATGTTCTAATCAACTAGATGACGGTTCATTCCAAGGTGACAAATTCGGTGAAATTGATTTACGTTTCAGCTATAATGCCCTCAGTTGTCTTTCTATCTTGGGTAAACTTACACCAGAGATAGTAAATCCTGCAGTGGAATACATTATCAAATGTTTGAATTTTGATGGTGGGTTTGGTCTTTGTCCCGGTGCGGAAAGTCATGGTTCCAATGCATTTATCGCGTTAGGTGCATTGAAAATTACTAACAAGATGGATTTATTGACTAAGGAACAAATTGATAATATCTCATGGTGGCTTTGTGAAAGACAAGTACCAGAAGGTGGGTTAAATGGTAGACCTTCCAAGTTACCTGATGTTTGCTACAGTTTCTGGATTTTGTCTGCATTGGCCATCTTAGACAGAATTGATTGGATTGGTGAAGATAAATTATCTGAATTTATATTAGAATCACAAGATCCTGTGAAAGGTGGGATTAGTGATAGGCCGGGGAATGAAGTAGATGTTTTCCATACAGTTTTTGGTCTTGCAGGTTTAAGTCTAATGCAATATCCAAATTTGATTAAAATTGATCCAGTATATTGTATGACTTATGATGATACCAAAAAGATCAAACGGTATCCATACCAATAACGAATTTGCAAGAAAATGCTAAATTCTTATTCTACATAGTGACATATACATATATAGTAGTGGGAAATTATACGTCGTCGTATCTACCCCTTATGCGCACTTTACTATGCATTCATTCCAAAATTGTTCTATAGAAGAGTATTTGCAGAGGAACATCAACCAAACTGACGTATGAAAAATGTTTATCACTTCATATTATTCTATAATATATGCTTAGAGATTTTGATGACAAATATTTTTGCCATGAAATGGAAGTACGACTTTCTCTCAAAAAATCTTATCCTAGAATCTAAAGGTATACTTCAGATCTATTTACTACTTTAGTTGAAGGATTAAACCATAGGTAACGTGCTTTATCTCCAGCCAAGAAAGTACCTGTGTTGATAACTTTACAACCATTATATGTCATATCAATTAAGGGAGCGGTAGAGTCACAAACTATCAGGGTGGACGGTATTGGGTATAAAGTCAAGGCATGATCTAAATCCCAAACAACTGGTCTGATACTAGGTGAAAATGGTGAAAGATGTCCTTGGTCTAATATAGTTTTAATATATTTGATTGATTGATTCAATTCAGTATTTTCATGATTGATTTCATTTTGGTATTTGATGTAGATATTGTCATCATTTGCCTCATCGATAGAGTCCCTGTCACTTTCAATGTCGTCTTTATCATTGTTACTATTATCATTATTATTATTGTCATCAATTGTTATTTGACTCATCTTTTCAGTATTTTTCTTCAATTGTCTCTTTTCCAATAGTTGCTTTTGTCTTAATGGGAACTCAATATTATTCAATTTGAATCTGCCATTTAATTCATCATTAAAAATTACAATTTCATGTGACAGATATGCTAATCTAGTTAAATTCGTAGCCCAAATGATGTTTTTATTAACTTTTCTTATTTTTTTAGTGAAGTCTGGACTTAATATACCATCTGGTGTGAAAGTGTCCATGATCGGTTTATAAAGCTTTAAAGTTGTGGAATCACAATTCCCCGGTACAAAAACCAATTTAATATCTTCTAACAATGTCTGATACTCTGCCAATAAGTTTGCTAAGTTATCGAAACCGTCTTTATTTATTTGTTCTTGTTCATTAGGGAAGGTCGGGAAAATTGGGAATGCTACAAATGGACCATTAAAAACAATCATAATGGGTAATTCGTACTTTTCTAAAGTTGATAACTCATCGAATATTTTCCTTATCCCCTTTATGGTAAGCTCATTACTAAGGACTAATTTTCCCCCGAGAAATAAAATTCTGTTAGTCAATAATTCATTCTCTAAATAATGCAATCTTAGGATAAAATCGTTACTTAGTCTTGATAATTGTGAATTTGTTGATTTTGAATAAATTTCTAAAAAATCTAGATTACCAATAGCATCCATTGTCTTGATACGAGTCTCACCTGGTGGATGAGTCATTGAAGTACAATGAAATTTATTACCAATGGTGAAATATATACCTTCCACTAATACAATACAACCAGGTATATAATAAAGGTTATCAGTAAATTCTGTTTGTTGTATATCAATTTCAATTGAACCAGATGGATCCTCTAATGCCCAGTTACCGAGTTGATTCTTATAGAGCATCCCCAGTAATAAGAAGTTTTGTCTATCGTTACCTAATAAATTCTTAATTTGGGTAATATTCATGTAGTTTGATGGTTTGGAAGTATCCAATTTATTATTTTCGATATCATTTTTCAAATTGATCATTGATGTTAATGGGTTATAAGTATCAGTATTTTGTAAATTTTCATTTCTCAGTAATCTATCTCTTATAAGATAGTATCTGTTGGATAGTAAGTTAATTTGATGATCTACAATGGGTAATTTGAAAGATGATTTTGATCTAGGATTATTTTGTGGTATCAGATTATGATTAGTGCTTACTTTAGTGAATTGCCTCTTTTCACTGTTGTATATGAATTTTTTCATTTTGTTGGCATTTACAATCTTGAAATAATCTTGCCAAACCATACCAGCAGTAGCCATTTTCGAAAAATCATTCGTTACGTTACCTTCATTTAATTCATCCGCCAAGTCATCCGAATCTGAATCTGTTATTCCAGTATTGGTCTTATCAATATTGAGGTTCTTATTCATTGAAACATCAAGACAGTTTAACTCATCTATCTCGACTATAATTTTCTGTACACCACTCGCGTCAACAAATAAGCTGTTATTAAATTTCTGTTTCCATAAAGTAGCAAGTTCTGATAAGAATTCTACAGTTTCAGGGTTATTCTTCCAATCTGTACCAAATCGTCTACCAATAGCGTCAGCTAATTCAATCAGACCATCAGACTTGATAATTAGTCCAAATTTTTTGGACAAGATTCTGTATGCAAGTGGTCTCAAATGTTTCGGCTGTATCTTAGCAGGTAAAACGGCATTATTGTTTGTTTGAAACATCTGCCAGAGTTTGATATGAGCTTATTATCAAGTAGCGTATATTTACATTATTTTCCAATTTTGCAGTTGATAAATCGATACCTTGCCGTTTTGGGCAATATTGTGCGTTTTTTGTGCAATTTTGCGGTTTGTAACTTTTAGGGCAACGTGTGCTAGGTCTTAAGCCAACAAAATAGAGCAACCCTAACAATTTGACTTAACCCTAATGCAACTTTACCCTATAAAACCCTACAGTGTAGGGTTTAGCAACCCCTAACTTTCAGACGCGTGAAAAAAAGCTGAGTTTTGCATCTGAAACTAAACTTTAAAACACAGGCCCACCCACGATAATAACAGATATAACACGTACAAATAGCAATAATGAGTGTCAGATCACACAATAGATCTACTAGAAGTAACAAATTGTTAAGAAACCGTGTTTTGAGAAAACAAAGTCTACATAGTTTACCGTCTCGTCATTATAGAAACTTAAGGTTTGATAATAGTCACCATAATAATGATACTGCCAAAGGCAATAAACTTGTAAATAGATTAAGATATACTCGTGATAGTCGTATACAACTAAGACAGAAAAGAATCGCACCTGTTGGTAAAATACAAAGGTTTAAAAGATGGATATTGCAAAATTTAATCAGTTGGTTCAACAATTTGGAAAATCATAATAATCAATCAAATAATTCCAATAATGCCAACATCTCTTATATTGAAAATACAGAAAATATAACAAGTACAAATAGTGGTACTAGTAATAATAACAGTAGTAGGAATGGTAAGTATCAGGATAAAGCTACCCAAAGCAATGAACAATACGATGATACAAAATCTTCAATTGATACTACTTTGGAATATATGACGATTGGTTCAACTAATAAAGATTTGTTGAGAGAAAACACTAATAGGGATGATACTGGTACTTTAGATGAAGCTGTAAATATCAAACAGAATAATAAATCGAAAAATATACACAAACAATGTGAGTTGAAAGAAATTGAATTGCTGAAGGAAATCGCACTTTTAAAGAAAAAATTACAATACTCTAAAGAAAAGAATACATTATATAAATCCATGCTGGATGATGCTAATATCAATACTAAATTTATGAAATCGCGTAGACATATACATAATTTAGTGAAAGAAAACGTCAAGCCACAGGATAAGTTACCACCTTCACCTGAACGTAAGTTGCAACCGTTGCTAACTTCAAGTCCCATAAGGTTGGGTCATTCATTTCCAGTTTCTTCATCTAATCAAGTAAACAGTGCTCATCCACCTTCTCAAACTAGTACTTCAAGTAATAACCACACTAATAATGAGAATACTGCTGCCACCAGTAACGACATTAGTGATAATACTAATAGTAGGAAAAAGCATATCAGTGCCTTTTCAACTACAACAGATTCACATAAGATAACCGATCCCACCGATAGCAAATCGATCGCTACACCACCACAATTGAAAAAATTCGACTACAACAAATACTCCACTCTGCCAACGACAGAATCACTAAAGAAACAGGACTTCCAGGACTGACCTGGGAAATGCTAGCCTCTATTCAGATACCCCTCCCCCATATTGAACTTACTACTTTATGGTATATAAAAGATATAAAACATGTTTATTTCAAACGCACGGCGCTATCAAACTTGCACTGTAAAAAACGGTTTTCTTCCCAATTTTTCAATCAGAAACAAAAACGTTAACAGAATAAGACTAGCCATCAAACTGTTTGGGGTGAATCTATACGGACTGCTGGATCAACATAGTAACAAACAACACGGTAAAGACGTATTTTTAGGTACATCATTGGTAGTCTTGTTTAATTCTACTATCCTCCATCATTTACTTCACAGCAACTTATCCTATTTTCCATTCTCAAGTTTGGAACAATCCCATAATCTACCCTCTTTGATCTTCCTACGTCTTTTATAAGCTAACCTAACAAATACCGAAAGACAAGAAATACAAAAAGCTATGAGCACAAGTGATTTCCTTACCAAAGGAATAGATTTAATTCAACATGCAATTGATCTGGATACTGCAACACAGTATAATGATGCTTACATCGCCTACTATAACGGGTTAGATTACCTGATGCTAGCCCTAAAATATGAGAAGAATCCCAAATCAAAAGATTTAATCAGACTAAAATTTTCAGAGTATTTAAAGCGTGCTGAACAACTAAAATCACATTTAGATCAAGAAAAAGAACAATCGAATAACAACAGTAAATCTTCTACAACTAATTCTTTTTCTTCAACAAATGATACGGGTAAAAAAAGTTTAGCTAATAATGAAAATGAAGATGATAAGAAATTAAGAAGCTCGTTGACATCTGCCATCTTAAGTGAAAAGCCAAATATTAAATGGGACGATGTGGCAGGTTTAAATGGTGCTAAAGATGCTTTGAAAGAAGCTGTTATATTACCAGTGAAATTCCCACATTTATTTAAGGGTAATAGGAAACCAATATCTGGTATATTATTATATGGTCCACCTGGTACTGGTAAATCATATTTAGCTAAAGCAGTAGCTACGGAATCTAATTCTACTTTCTTTTCCGTTAGTTCATCTGATTTGATCTCTAAATGGATGGGTGAGTCAGAAAAATTAGTGAGACAATTATTTGAAATGGCTCGTGAAAATAAGCCATCAATTATCTTTATTGATGAAGTGGATGCATTAACTGGTCAAAGAGGTGAAGGTGAAAGTGAAGCATCTAGAAGAATTAAAACTGAATTATTGATTCAAATGAATGGTGTGGGTAATGATGCTGATGGTGTTTTAATTCTAGGTGCTACTAATATTCCATGGCAATTAGATAGTGCGATAAGAAGAAGATTTGAGAAAAGAATATATATACCTTTACCAGACTTGATAGCTAGAATTAGAATGTTTGAAATTAATGTTGGTGATACTCCTTGTAATTTAACAAAAGATGATTATAGAGAATTAGGTACTTTAACGGAAGGTTACTCTGGTTCTGATATTGCAGTAGTGGTAAAGGATGCGTTGATGGAACCAATAAGAAAGATACAAAACGCTACACATTTCAAGGACCTAAATAATCTTAACAATAGTAACGAGATTGAAAACGAAAATGATGAAGACGATGATGACATTAACGATGCTGATGACGATAGTGCTGACACAAAGCCAAAGAAACCTCTATATACACCATGTTCACCAGGTGATAAAGATGCCATAGAAATGAACTGGATGGATATTGAAGCTGATGAATTATGTGAACCTGTTTTAACAATTAAAGATTTCTTAAAGGCAATAAGAAATACCAGACCAACAGTTAATGATGAAGATTTGAAGAAACAAGAAGAATTCACAAGAGATTTTGGCCAAGAAGGTGTTTGATGAAGAAAAAGAAAACATTTATTGTAACATAAAAAGATCAGTTGAACAGAAACATTATTATATGTATTTGAATATGTGTAAATGTATGTATATATGTAGAAAAATCAAACATTGACATGAGTAATATGTTTTGGAACAAAAGTTCATGTATATATATATTTTGAATACGATTTGATCATTCATAAACTCTAATGTTGTTATCACTGTCAGTAACTTTAGCGGATTCAATTCTAACTTTCACCACGGCCACATTTTCACCAGTAATGAAAACAAATGCATCAGGGTTAGCCTTCAATAGCAAATCTTTATAGTATTTAGATTCTTCTTGATCAGAGATTGGTATAGCAGTACCTTTGATGGTTGCACTCATTTCGTTTAGTTCTGCTTGGTTCAATTGTTGCAATAAGTTCAACAACTTAGATGGGTGTGGTGATTCACTACCGCTGTTATTAAGATTGCTTTCTGATCCATTTTGTGGAGTGTTTACCTGTGATAGACTGTTTTTCCTTACTTGTAAGTTGTTTGCTGTAACCCAATCGTGGAATAATAATGAAACTACAGGGTTACTGACAATATTTTCATATTTTTCTGTATCTTTGAACGTAGCAAAAATGATATAACAGTCCTTTTCATCTTTATTAATTTTAACCTTATCATAGCATTTATTTGGTGAAATGAATGAATAATTCATTAAGGAGACCGAGGGTACACCATCCAAGGATGCAGTGGCCAAATGAACATATTTGGAAGTCTTGATCAATTCAATCAAATGTGGTGGAAATTTGGAAACACAAGTCATGTTTCTTTAGCAATTAAAATGGAATTTGTGATGATATAAGTGGATTATTACAGTTTCCTTCAAGGATGTAAAAATTATTAAAAAAAAAAAAATCTGCTTACAAATACTGATTATGTAATATACAGTTTTCTTATGTAATAAATACAACATTACGTAAGTAAATAGCGTTTGATTAGTCATTAGTCATTTATTATTATATATTATATCATCATACTATACATTATACATACAACGATTCAAAGTTACAGAAATTATCTTATACTTTTGGGTACCCGTCTTTGAGGACCTCTTACTCTATTTTTGGTCTTATGTTCTATCTCTGTCTGGGTTTCATTTAGTTGCTTTTTCTCAAGAGCAAACTTAGTTTTATCTGGAGCACTTGAAACTGCCTCGGGCCTCTTCTTACTTTGCAATAAGATACTATTTAAATCACTCAAATGAGACTCGTTTTGCGATTTTATACCGTCATCTCGTGAAGCAGTAAATTTATTCAAACTGCCTCTTTTCAATAATGCCTCTGGTATTGGTTCATCCGTGTGTTTCGTAACAGTTCCTACCTTATTTAACTTAATAGTTGGTTTATTTTCTCTATTTACCTTAGGTGGAATCACAGTTTTTTTCAATTTTATACTAATATTAACTATTTCAGATCTATCATCATCTATATTATTCTGGGTTGTTTTCTGTGACGATAAACCGTCTTTCTTCACGGGTGGTATTGGTTTCAATTTAGGTAATTTATTTTTTTCATCAGTTACATTAGAACTTAACAGTGTGGATGACTTGTCCTTCATGGGTGATTGTACTTTCTTCAATTTAGGTAATTCTAATCTTTCACCATTACTCATGTTAATCTTCTTGTAAATATCATTGGATTTTGTTGGTATTTTAGGTGCTTGTTTCTTTGAGGTATCCTTTTTTAGAGTATTATACTTATCATCTACTAAAATGTTCAAATTTTTAGTTGAAGTACTATTTTTTAATATGGAACTTAGAAAGGCATCTTTTTTAGCTAAGTTAGTTGGCTTATCTGGTATTGCTGGTTTGTTGTTCTTCACATGAACGTTCAAAGCTGTTGTGGATGTTGTATCATTTTTCTGCAAAGAATCTAAGTAATCAATGTTACGGTTTATATTAAGATCGCGTTTTGATGGAGAAGAAGGTATACTAGTTGATTTATTATTAGTTAATTTATTTCCGCTCAATGAGTCGATAAAATTTGTAGAATCATTATCATGTATTATTCCATTCAAAGTTTTAGAACTAGTAGCATCTTTATTATGATTAATGGTCAATTTATTACAGCTTAGTGAGTCTACAAAGTTTATTGAGCTGTGTTTCGGTGGGATAATGGGTTTCTTATTCTTGGGGAGAGAAGGTTTACAATTTTCCTTGCTCATATCTTGTTTATCCTCATCAGATTTAACTGCAGATTCAACTTTTAAGTTCTCAGCTGTTGGTGATCTATCAATTGATGCTGATTCAGAGTTATTGCCACCTTTGATAATAGGATGATTCTCTTCAGAGTCATCATCTTCTTTCAAATCAACCAGAGTGATACTATCTGCTGGATTAGAAATGATAGATGCTTTCTTATCGGGACTAACATAACTGTTGGTATTATAATAACTACCCTTGCTATCAAGATGGTTTCTATTATTGCGATAGAAAGAAGCTGAAACACCATTTGAATTCCTTGCAGAATGTTTATAACTTCTTTCAGGTAATAAAGGCGGTTTCTCTTCCACACTTTTTTCTTCCTTTCTTATGCGTTGTTGCTGTTGGTGCCTTTCCTCAATATATTGTTTCCTCAATTTATCAATATCAGTAACATCATTCTTTGTAGTATTTGCAACACTTGATTTCTCGAACTTTTTCGTTTCTTCCCTAGGTTTACCTCTTGAGGGCAATTGCTGCTTCTTTATAGATTGTAAAAGTAAATAATCGTCCTCAGAAATTATGTATTCCGTCTTCCGTCCCGTCACAAGCGGTTGATCATCTGTATACTTAGCAATCTTATACGTTGTGTTGTTATTTGTACTATTCAACTTGTGGGACTTTTCGTAATTATACGCTGACTTGAACGACAAATCATCCAACGCATCGTATACAGTCATATTAGCTAGTATTAGGTAGCGAATATAGTCACGGAGCTATAAACTAGTGTTAGAAATGGGTTCTTAATGTAGCAAAGAAATTGTTATATTGAAAATAGTGAAAAAAAAAATATGAATCCAAGGAAAGAGAATGATAGTTATACGTATATATGTAAATGTTAGTCTATATGGTCTTGCTAAAATACGTTGCCTTAACGTAGTTCGATTCTTGGCTTTCTTGTGTGCAAATAAGCTTGACAACCACAGAATCCGAAGAAACATAAGTACACTAAAGCAGCAATGAATACCGTATGTGCCACACTGTATAAACATAATTTGGTTCCAAATTGAACATAACTGTTAGTATAAATGAAGCGACAAAGAATACAGTAAATAACATGAAAAGTTATACATACGAAGGTCCATCTACAGGATCATTGATGGATCCCATAAAACTGTGATGGTTAGTATTGAACAGATAACCAATAACCGTTAGAATAACCACACCGAAGGCAGATAGAATGGTACAAAACCAAGCATTACCAGGCTGTTAAGACGGAGTTATAACTTGAATCAAGTATCAAATTGTAAACACACAATTTTTTTATTCGATCAAAGATAAAATGCTGTTAGTATTATACATGGGTCTATATGTAAAAGTACAAAAAAAAATTGCTATTGTCTACTGATACAATGTGAAAACTTCTGTAACTCATATACTCAGGTAACAGTAGCTTTTAGTGGAGCGCTTAAGTACTTACTGAAACGATTGCTTTCATTATAAGTCTTCAAATTTGTTTATGCCGTGATTTAAATAGTTTTGTCTACTTTTGTCTTTTTTTTCAATTTTGACGGTTTTCCTTTTTTTTTGTGCCGGCGGTTTTTCCACAAAATCAACATCCTCTTCGTCTTTACACAATTCAGCTATAAGTTCTTCGCGGGATAACCCAGTTAGGGTTTCGTCATTTCCGTCATTTTCGCCCTCATTGTCGGATTTTTCATCAGAGTCACTGTCGGAAGTATTGTTGTCGGTAATATCACTATCGCTAAATGCATCCCCTTCCTCTTCCTCTTCCTCTTCTGCTTCCGCCTCGTGTTTTTCTTCCTCGAGGCACCACAAGACAATCGATTCCATACCACCTGAAATTAATCTATATTCGAAATCTAAATCCATATAAGTTATTTCATCTAGTTCGTCTTGTACACGGGTTTCAATTATCTTTGATTTCTTAACGTTAACTTTATATATTTTACCATTAGAGCAACCACACCAAAGACAACCATCATCTTGCATTGTAGAGATGATTGATTCTACACTTTCATCTTTCACAATTTTCACTCTATTCAATTGATCTTGTAAATCATTCCTTTCTGGGTTCCAAATAGTAATAACACCATTACCCATACCACAACATAATGTTTCATCATCAATAAAGCAAGCACAAAGAATTTCATCCTCTTGATCATCACTCGTATGAATGTTACTATTTTCATCAAGTTGCTTTTTCTTCTTAGTGCTATCCACTTTTTTACCATTCCAATGTGAAATTATTGTTTGACCCATGGAAATAAATCTATATTTAGATCTATTTTGAAATTGTAATAAATCGTTTACTGGATCACCACCATGTAAATTATTTAATTGATTAACCAAAGTTAAATTAGATAATAGAAAAATCTCCACACTTGATTGTTCTGTACCTAATAGCACCCAATCAGATGTCAATTTCATACATGTTATATCACCATTCACTTTACCCTTTTGTGTTACCATACCATTATTAAATTTAGCTAATTTAATGATCTTGTCCTTACCAACAGATACAATAGAGTCATCATTACAAGCAATGGCTCTAATGGGACCCTTATGTCTATGAGTTTTCCATTTTAACATTACACCATCAATCTCTTGACCAATTTTACATTCTGGTTCATCTCTATTTAATTTTGTTACATCATATTCATAACAGTATAGATAACCATTAGATAAACCTATGTAGATTAATGGATTTGTTGGATGTGCCGCTGTACAAAAAATCAAAATATCTGGATCTGAAGTAGTCCATTGTATTAGTTTTCCATGAGACATGATGGTGGTTGCTATGAACTATATGTATGTATGGTACAATAGATTGAACAAAAAAAAAATAATAGACTAAATTTTTCACCTCATCGCAAATTTCTTTTTTGTGATATGAAGAAACCGCAAATTTGCGATTACGTCATCAGCTGAGTAACCATTGCTTAGTAAACGATAAACACTTAGTCAGCACTCACACTTTCCACGCTATGTCAAAAAACTGTGTATGATTGATTAAACGAAGTATAAAAACTTTATAAGTATCAATTTAGTGACTAATCTGACAGCTTCTTTTCTTGACAATTGGAAGATCAATCTTTTTATTATTAATTTCCAAAGCAAAAGAAAAATGACTGCTACTCTTTTGAACAATAATATTGCAGTTACTCAAGAACAGATTGATCATTGGAATAAATATTTATCTACCTTGTCCAAGCCGGAAGAAATTTTACAATGGGCTATAATAACTTTCCCACATTTATATCAAACCACTGCCTTTGGTCTTACCGGTTTAGCCACTATCGATATGCTTTCTAAATTACATAAGGCCAAACCGGAAGATATCCCAATGGTTCAATTACTATTTATTGATACTTTGCATCATTTCCCACAAACATTAGACCTATTGCAAAAAGTACAAGAGAGATATTATGATCCAGTGAGTCAAAAAATCCATGTTTTCAAACCATTAGGCTTAGATAATGAAATTGAATTTGCACAAAGATATGGTGATTTACTTTGGGAAACTGATGATATCAAATATGATTATTTAGCCAAAGTGGAACCTGCATCTCGTGCTTATAAAGAATTGAACATAACAGCAGTGTTTACTGGACGTCGGAGGTCTCAGGGTGCTAACCGTTCTGATTTAAAATTTGTAGAATTAGATCCCATTAATAAGATTATAAAAATTAATCCATTGATGCTTTGGTCATTTGATGAAGTGAAAAAATATATTGATGACAACCACGTACCATGTAATGAATTGTTGCAATTCGGGTATAGATCCATTGGGGATTACCACTCGACACAACCAGTGAAAGAGGGTGAGGATGAAAGGGCAGGCCGTTGGAAGGGTAAGGCAAAGACAGAGTGTGGGATCCACGAGACTTCCAAATTTGCGCAATTCTTGCAGGAAAGCAACAAATAGACCACAGTTGTAGTATCTCCAGTACATACTAGACCTTAGATAGACTCATATAACTGACATTTTGTATACAAATCAAACCTTTGACTTTTTGTACTTCGACTTCACTGAAAGGGACTCTTTTTTCGAGACCAAAAAAAACAAACTATGGGCTTTACTTACTATTCTATAGTATACTACTTTATAGTATACCATACTACCGTTCACATATGCCTGTAAAACTACCTAGACTGTACGTAAACGCCCACATAATAAGGGACTGCATAAAGAGGGACAACTACCACAGGGATGAACTGAAGAGAAATGCGCTAAAATTTCTTGCACGCAACACAAACCTTTCCTCTAAGATACGTCTCAAATCACAGTTGATGCTTAACTCGATGGATAGTGCACCTGCAAAAATCCACAACCGTTGTGTCCTTACCGGAAATGCTCGTAGTATCATACAGCCATTCAGGTTGTGTAGGACGCAGTTTCGTGAGTTGGCCTTAAAGGGTGAACTCCCCGGTGTGAAGAAAGGTGTTTGGTAACACCACAAATTCCCATATATCAGCAGTTATTTAGTTTAATATATATATATGTCTGTAAATAAGTTAATACACTATCGAAAGCAAAGATCGGTAAGTTAATGAATATATATTTTTTACTTTATTTTTGTCACTTTTGTTTCACACACTTATTCTACTCCCAAAAAGGAGCTACGCAACAGTACTTCTATCATGTAATAATACCGTAATTGTCTATTTTTCTGCTTCTTGTCTGTATTGATGGAATACGAGGGAAATAATAACCAAGATTATGTTCAATGGCCTTACGTATTGTCGTATTGTATTCTTGTCCATTATCAGGAACACCATGCTTATCTTCTCTAACACCAGGTTGGTTATCAAACTGGAGTACAGTGCCATCAGTAGTCAGAAAGAAAATTATTCCTTCAGAATACTTGAAATCTTGTATCGCGTATTCAATCTTAATTCTTTCATATTCTGTATTCCAGGTGTGTGGTGGACGATTCAAAAATGGTATAAACTTGTAATTCGAAAAATTATAATTCAAATGCTGAAGATCTTCAACATCAGGATCAAACGTTTTTACACCATCACTACTGGTCAATTTAATATTGTTACTACCTCTTCCGACTAAAGAATAATTATACGTTAAATCATAATATGGTACTGATTCTAGAACATTGGAGTCGTTATCTTCTGATAAATCACTGAAATCAATTGGTTTCCGCTTTTCTCCAGATTTTTCTAACATTTTGGATTCTTTAAGAAGTTTATATGTATTGACAGCTTTATTTTGATTCACAGTTTCAAAATAAGTGAAAAGTGAGACGTTACCCATCGTTACAATGGAATCGATTAATTCTGTTCTAGTAAATGGTAATTCTTTCATTGTGACAAAATTATCTATATGGAAAAAAAGTAATTCATTCTTGACATACAATTCACTATCAATATCATTCACGAGGACAAAAATTGAATCATTAATGGGACAAATTTTGGTCACATAACAATATTCATCATAGATGATACTACTCTTTTCAAAAATTTTGTCAATATACGTTTGCGTAGAACTTTCGTCAATTGAATCTAAACTGAAATCATCAAATATCTTTTCAGTCATTATAAATTTACCCTTAGCATTAATGATCAACAGATTGTTAGAAATTATTTTCCAATCAATTATTTCACCTTTACTAGGATAAATCGTCATACTTTCCATGGCAAATTTATCAAAATTTGAATCAATTCGGTATTTCATGAACCTGTCGTTGACATTGTCTAAACCGATCTCCAGAAGTGCAAATGAATTTTCATCAATGGGCGTTATCTGACTGTATAACTCATTCTCAAATAAAACTGTATCCATTTCATTTACAATAATATCCTTTTCTGTGATTGCTAACTTAACATACTTTACTTGATCTTTCATTAAAAGGACCAATTGTATGGTTTCAACGCCGTCTTCAATCACACTACAATGACTCGAAGAATTTAGCTCAACCATATCTTCAATAGTTCCATTCTGCAAAATATCAGACTCTAATTTAATAATCTTACCATTTTTCAACTTCATTAAATACCATTCATGAAGATTATTATTTACTATTAGTAATCTATTAATTTTCTTTAAATATAAAAATTTTTTATCCAAGTTTCTCGTATTGGGCAACAAATGATCGTATTTATTCCATGTAACATATTTGGGTTTCGTGACCGTTAAACCATCTTCGTACAGAATATAAAGTTTTTCAACAGTATCATCAAAAAATAAATCTAGTATCGATTTATTTTGTTGTTCTATTGGTATAACCAATTCGAAGGATCTTATTTTTTCTTTATCTCTAATCAGCTTTAATAGATAAATCTTATCTAAAGTGAAGACTACAATATCATCTTTACCGAATTCTTTAATCTCATAAAATTGACCTTTTGAGATCCTAAGAGTTATTTTAAATTTTCTAACCTTTTGGGTCAATGAGAATTGAATATGGATAGTTAACTGATCATCTGAATCGAATTTGTCATAGAAAGTACCAATAGTTGAAAAGCATTTCATCTTTTTTGAAGTACGAATTGCCACTGAAGGAGTAACTGAAATTAGATTATCTGTATCCATTGCGAATGTATGCTTCATTGTGGAATTTTCAATCTCTAAGTGGGTAGAATGGCCTGATTTTATTTCTCCTTTCATTAAAGTAATTGTAATTTTCTCATTTGGCTTTACAACTGTCTGTAAAGATTTTAAATAGTTTAATTCTCTTATCTCAAGGTCTTTGATTTCCCACATGGAATAATCTGAAAAACTCCAGACAATGGTTCTTTCTTCATCACTAGCATAACCACTTAAAGGTGCAGGGCAATAAACAGATTTTTCCACTTTTATTTCATCATCTGCTTTTATTATTTGGATAGAATTTTCAGTAATATGTAAAATATGATTGTTTGATAGTATTTTCAAGTATAATAGGGAATCAGTATTTTGAAATTCGGTAATTGGACTAAGTTCGTAGTCAGGGCTAAGTTGATATAGTTTTGCCTTATCAAGTTCATTCAGACCCCAAATTATTTTGTGGTCACGAATATAACCATCAACAATCTGTAGATTTTTCATAATATCAATATTGGATAGAAAACCACTTTCATTTTCTAGTCTTAAGAAAGGTATTTTTGGTTGAACAGATATTTGTGCAACTGACGATGGACTTGTTAGCCATATTTCGTTATCGAATCCTGTCGTTATTATTTTGTTGTAATTATTCCCTGTTGAAGCTAAAGTTTCTGTCGCGATGATTGATTTAAGTTCATTTATGGTAGATTGCTTCGTATCAGATGTAATCTTTATCATTTTTCTCAAGTTGATAGTGATTTTAATAGTTCTATTGAAAGTCAAACCAATAATGGTAAATTTATCGTCCCAAATCATATGTTCAACACTGGGTACTGAAATTATCTTCAACCCTTTGAATCTACCTAAGCAAAAATAATGTATTTCTTCGTTAACGTCTGCAAAGACACAAAATATAGTTCCAATAGAGTTACATATTATAGTACAACGTTGTGCATTCACTAATTCAGGAAATCTCTGGATAATAAAGGAGCTTTTCATAAGGTAATCTGCATCAAACCACGAACTAATTCCTCTTAAAATTGGAAATCTAAACATTGGAACAGGTTCACCACACTTAATTTGTATAGATTTAACCAACTGAAACTTCGAATGTGAATACAGGAGCATTGTATCATCACCAATTGGTATAGAGCCATTGGGGATTTCACCATGCAAGTTTGTCAATTGACTTAAATTCACATTTTCATAATTATTTAATTTCTTAATATGGTCCCAATTTAACGAATGATATAAAATCCTGTCGTTCCGTAAAAGCGCTAAGAATAATACTTGCTCTTTACCTCTAAACCAATTGCAAGTTAAAATTTCAGCATCTTCAAATTGTAAGGTATTTAATCGTTTCAAATCCGCTGAATCTGTAACAGTGTAGAAATGAATTGTAGCAGTGTAGAAATTAGCGAGAGCAAATGTTCTACTAGAAAATCGGGTTATAATTTTCCAGTCACCACCCGAACCTAAATATTCTTTACCACTAATAGATGTAGATGAGAGGAATTGAGAATTAATGTCCGGTTTGTCAACGTTGACTTCCTCATCATTACACAAAATGGTAAATAAATAACCATCAGCTCTAACTAGCAAAAACAGATAAGTGAAAATCCCTTGAGATAAAAATGCAATAGTTGCAGTATCCACAATGCCGAATTGGAATCTTGTATACCGAGAATCACCTAGATAATAAAAAAAATCATCACCACCCAACAGATATGAAGAAAATTTAACTATCTCAAGGTTAGCATTGTCAGTTTCAGTATCATCAACAGCAGCGTCTTTGGCAACTGTTCTCAAAGTTCTAATAGGATGTATCCATTTAGCATTTAAACCTTTAGTTTGTTCTTTATAGACAAATGGTAACTGCCTTAATTCAGTGTAATGTGGTATCACATGAAAACTATCCGGTACAGTTAGATTGCCTGGCTTCATCCATTTTGAAAGATCGAAGTGATGGAACTCCCGTTGGATCTCCAAGTTGGGATATTCTTTTGTGATTTTCACTTTTGGCCCCATTTGAAGTTTTCACCTTTCATTGACTGAAAAATGAATATTTAATTATTTTTAAAGCTTCAAGCTTTAGTAATCTGTCATTGAGGAAAGAAGCCGAGGTAGCTATAGGGCTTTCTATACCTAAGAGCTGTCGTATGTTTTGGTAAACAACTGCAACATTTGACACTTGCTGAAGAGTGCTTGTTGCATCCTGATATACAGGTATCAAACCATACGCCCTGGTCTCGTAGCATATTTATCAATTATGAGTTGGCTAAACCTTACTCAACAACTACACCAGTTTATCACGTTCGATGGATACCAGATTTACTTGTTCTCAGTAAAACCGGTAAATTTACTCGTCATAGTCCTACAATAGACAAGAAAGTATATTATTCCACTAATCAGAGAAAAGAAGGATTAGCGGAATTATTCGTGGACACCTTTCGTGTAACTAAGAAGCAAGAGGTAATTTCATGTAAAAGGGGATCAATTCTTTGCTACATCTATATGTTGATGTGCTTGAAAGGAAGATATAGTGGATTTCAAGTGGAATGATAAGAAATATACCTGAAAGGAGAACTAGTGGAATTACTGCAGAATAATTCAATTATAATATTTATTGATAAAAAACTTCAACTAAATAAGCAAATCAGGGAGGAAAAAAGAGTGTGAAAGAATTATGTTATGCGGCTTTTTCTGACATCATAAAATGAAAAATTATGTACTGTTTAAGCAGATCTGAAAGCGAACCCACTGTTCAATAATTAATCATTATTATTATTATTGTTTCAGAAAAAGCTGATACTCACAATAATTGTTCGTATTATCTATATCATGCTGTATTTTACTTCACAACTGTGTTGTATTTTTAAGCTCCATGGTAAAGCAAAGTTTATAATTTGATAGAGGTGATGAATAAGCTGGCACAATACGAAAACTGCTGTATGATATGGTGTTAAAGTGGAAATTGAAGGTCTGATATTTGTCTATATATTTGGACAGCAGCTAAATAGCAGTTCATAACTAATTTGTATGGAGGGTTGGCCGAGTGGTCTAAGGCGGCAGACTTAAGATCTGTTGGACGGTGTCCGCGCGAGTTCGAACCTCGCATCCTTCATTATTTTTATAATTTTTTTCAGCATTAAATTCAAGAAGTCTTTTCACCAACTAAACTGACATTATTACTTCAGATAGTCTCTTCCATACACTGCGACATCTTCAAAAGGTAGCACCAAGATCCAATAATTTCAAATTTTTTGTTGAAAAATTTGGTGTTGACATTTTTTGAAAATTCACGTTTTTTTTCGAACTAGAACCACGAAACTACAGTAGTAAATACTCAGTTTCCCCTTGCTATAAGTACCACTTTCGCTCATATATTGTGTATTCAGTATGTCTAATATTGACACAACCAGTTCTGCAGCTGTTGCTACCTTAAACGAAAACCATAAAAGAATCAACGACGATGATCGTATTACTTTTGAAGATATAGAATATAAGAAAGTTAAATCAAATGATACCGCAACTTACACTGAAATCGAATCACTACTAAACAGTATGAACACTGAGAGAATTTCCCATGAGAAAGTTGATACAAAGTTTGAGGAATTTAGGACTCATCTCTTAAGACATGTTAATTTAAGATTACCTGGTAAACAATCACCTATCTATTCATATTTGAAAGATACAAAGAGAGATATCTCGAGAATCTTGAAGCAATCTATTGTTCAAAAGGAGAGTCATTCTGTCATTATGGTTGGTGATAGGAATAGCTTTAAGACGTATTTAGTGGATCATGAATTGAACTTATTGAGATCAGATTATCATGATCAATTCATAACGGTTAAGTTAGATGGATTTGTTCATAATGAAAAAGATGCCATTAATGGTATTGCTAATCAATTGGAGATTCAATTGAAAAAAATTCATGATGAGTCTAGTAATCAGAAATCAAATGGAGTCTCCAAAGTTGGAAAGCAGAGTACTGATACTAATAATAATAATATTGATAACGATGCTAATATTAATAGTGGTTCTCTGACGGAAATTTTTGAAAAAATTTTAAGATTATTAGATTCAGCATCACGAACACATAATGATAACACCACGACAAAGATTACCGTGATTTTCATCTTTAATGAGATTGATACGTTTGCTGGACCAATCAGACAAACTTTGCTATATAATTTATTTGATATGGTGGAACATGCTAGAGTGCCCGTTTGCATTTTTGGTAATACCACAAAATTAAATATCTTAGAATTATTGGAGAAGAGAGTGAAAAGTAGATTCTCACAACGTATCATCAATATCCCCAAAATTAAAGATTTGGATGAATTCAAATTGAACGTGGGGGAACAGTTAATTCCCATTGAGTGTGCAAGATTGTTCCCAGAATACGGTGTGAAATGGTCTGAATTAATCAATGAGCAGTTAAATAATGAAGACTCAAACTTATTTCAGCAATTGAAGAATAATTTTGATACTTTCAAATCATTGAAAACATTTAAGAATGCATTTTTACCATTAATTTATAATTCACATAGTTACCAGCAATTGCACGATAATCTGGTTACCATGAAACCGTATCTAGCATATTTTAATAATCAATTGACAACAGATTTTTCTTTCATAATCAAGAGTCTGTCAGATTTAGAGATTGCCATTTTGATTTGTGCTGCTAGGACCGCGTTGAAGACTAAGGATAATAACGTCAATTTCAATTTAATGTATGTAGAATATGAAAACATGATCAAGACAATGAAAAGTAGAATCCCCACTAGTGGTTCTAATTTCAATATTATGAATAAGATAGAGAATGCTATAAAACTGTGGTCAAAGGCAGACGTCAAGAACGTCTGGGAATCCTTACAAGATTTGTCTATCATTGTAGAGAAATCTGATGTTGGGTTAAGAGAAAGTGCCATTGCAGTTTTCTATGCTTCTAATTATGAATTACAAAACCAAAACGTACCGTTTGATCTTCGGGTGTACCATACGCAGGTTACTTTACAAGAACTGAGGAGGATTTTACCCAAGTCGTTGATCTTTTACACATGGACTCAGTTGTGATTCCTCTTCTTGGCGAATCGTAAGAGACAAGAACATGGAAGTATACCAAATAGAACCTGCTGAACATGACTAGCGCATCCACGAAGACTGGAACTCACTCGTTGTCCCCCAACGATCACCTATATAACACACTCCATTCACTTACAATGGAACATCACAAATGACGACATTTTTCGATTAATGCAATTTTGAATTTGAATTTCAATGTTATGGAAAGTTACCTGTTTATAGCACTCCACCGCCTATTGGAGACCCGTTTAGCTCACTGTAGATACTGCAACATGTCTGACAACACCAACGTGCCTCGTAAATACAACATAGGTAAACTGAAGCAGACACCTATCGTCAGAACGGACGTATACACAGGTATAAGATACATCCAGTTGAAGCCCAGATCAGATGAGAAAGTGTACGGACTCACCAAGTTTGCCAATCATTACAAAGTGGAACACAAAATGGGCCAGGGGACATTTGGTGAAGTCTTCAAAGGCATGCATTTAGAGACACAGAGACAAATTGCCATGAAGAAAATTTTAATTAATGTGGAGAATGATTTATTCCCTATCACCGCTCAAAGAGAAATCACAATCTTGAGAAGACTAAATCACAAGAATGTCCTCAAACTCATTGAAATGGTCTACGATCAACCACCAAGTACTTCACAACATGGCTCTTCCACCAATTTGACTAACATGAATAATACTAATAATAGTCCTACAAGTTCCAGTACTGCCAATTTGAAGCAATTTTACATGGTTTTACCATACATGGTGGCAGACTTATCTGGTGTTTTGCATAACCCAAGAATTAATTTGAAAATGGGGGAAATCAAGAATATGCTTTTGCAAATCTTAGAAGGTATTAACTATATCCACTGTTGTAAATATTTACATAGAGATATTAAGACAGCGAATATTTTGATAGATCATATGGGTGTTCTTAAGATTGCAGATTTTGGGTTAGCAAGAGGATATTATGGCTCTCCACCAAATTTGAAATATCCTGGTGGTGCTGGTAGTGGTGCAAAATATACATCAGTAGTCGTCACAAGATGGTATAGAGCACCCGAATTAGTATTAGGTGATAAATATTATACTACTGCGGTAGACATTTGGGGGATTGGTTGTGTTTTTGCAGAATTTTTTGAAAAGAAACCAATCTTGCAAGGTTCATCTGATATTGATCAAGGACATGTTATATTTAAACTAATGGGTACCCCCACGGATGAAACTTGGAAAATGGCTAAATATTTACCAGGTAAAGAGTTAACAACAACAAATTATAAACCAACTTTACGTGAAAGATTTGGTAAATATTTGACTGAAGCTGGATTAAATCTTTTGGAAAAATTATTAGCTTTAGATCCATTGAAAAGATGCACCGCCATGAATGCTAAATTAGATCCATTCTTCACTGAAGAACCTTTACCTGTTGAACATATAAAGTTACCATGCGAAGAGAGTCATGAAGCTGATATTAAAAGATATAAGGAGGAAATGCATCAGGCATTATCCACAAAGGCTCCTACTGCTCCTCAAGGTCATCGTTTTGAAACTAATGCTAATCCAAATAAAAGTATTGAAAATAAGACTAATATACCGAATACTACAACTGCTGCTGCTGCTGCTGCAACTGCTAAGTTAAACTCTGATGTTAATTTCAAGAAAATAGAAACTTCGTTATCCTCCAAAGATTTGAGACAACAAAATTTCTCAATTAAACGACCAGGTCAACAAGTTTTCTCATCCAAACCAAATAGTAGTCATTCTCAATATAGTAACTACACTACTAACATTAATAATAAGGCAAGTTCACGTTACAACCAAAATCCTGCTGTTACTAACTCATCTTCGAGATACAATAGTCATGTAAATCAGTTATCAAGCAGTAGTAATAACAATACTAATCATACTACTGCTCCATATAACAGTAGAACACCAGTAAACGGTTTACAATATCCGTCACAAAAACAATATTCTTCAACTGATCTACCAAAACAACCACAAAATTTCAATAAGAATTTCAAACCACCACAAAGACATTTGCAACCAAATAATAACATACAGCATAATTATCCATCAAAATACTCACAACCGCATGTAAATTACTATAAGGACAAGACACTAACCTCAACTACACAACATAATAATCCTATGGATACTACAAGTCGTGGAAGTAGATATAATACCACAACTAGAACACCAACATTGAATTTGCCATCTCAACCATCAAAATATGAACCAAACGATAGAATACACAACAACAATACCAATATTGGTAATCAAAGATACAATAATAACAAAATTCACATACAATCTTCACAATTTGATAATGGTCGTTACCCTAGTTTCAAACAATCAAGTGGTGGCTCTTTAAATGATAGAATAAAGCCCAATAAAGAACCCCAATCTGATACAAAATATACCAAGAGATCACATTATAATAACAACAATAATAATACGTTTAATACTACTACTACTAATAATAATAATAATAATAATAATAACAATAATAATTCAAATAATTTACACGATGATACTGAAGAAGTCCCAAATAAGAAACCACATATTGATACTAAATCCAAAAATGCGAAAGATGATATAGTTGATTTATACTAAATGTAAATTTTAGTGGTTTGATGAATATTCTGGTAAATTTATTTCCTCTTTTTGCAATAATTTATGTAAAAACCGGTTATATAAATTATTTAAATGTATCAATAAATGAATTATGCTTAATGAATTGCAATGACTCCAACAATGTAATGATGTTGATAAAACTGACTGATATCTATATTCTAGTAAATCAGCATAAGCATTTATAATGTCGGATTGAATGCAAAATCATTAAGTAAGCTATCAACATCTTTCCAAATTGCATCTGATTCCCAGTTATCCCATTGTTCCATATTATTATCCAGTGATGCATGAGTAGGTACTTCATTACTACCATAATTGTTGGCAGTATGACTATTATTAATTAAGCTATTATTTGTATTGGTAACAGATTTATTCTTAGCGTACATGGAATGCAGTGGTCCAATATTTTTGGTATTAGCACTGAAACTTTGTACTGATTTGTTTCTTTGTGTCGATGTAGATTCAGTAGAATCGTCTAATGCCATATAATTCTCATTTTCAGTTGGGGTAGAGTCATTACCATTGCTCATATTTTTATTAGTATGATTATAACTTTCATTATTAGTTATTTTCTCCCTAATCGTATTACTTTCATGGTGTATATTGTAATTAACAGGTAATTCGAACTCTTCCGGTGAGATACTTTTATTTAAGATTCCCTTTAATGATAATATATTATTTGGAGTATGTGCATTTGAAGGGGTGCTTAAATTACTGCCTCTACCACTACTTAATTCTGCATTTATTGGTGGTGGGTCCAACGGAATGGTCCTTATAATGATGCTAGCATTATCCTCAGGATTTAATGATTTATCATTTTTATTATTTCTTTCTCGTTTTGATCTTGCCATATCGCATTTCTCCTTTAAGATATATAAACAATCGAAAAATACACTTACTGACATTCTTGATTTTACAGAAATTGACAAATTAAAGAACGGTTTTAATATATTATTCTTATCCTTAGATTGTTCAAATGAATTTTTAAACATACTCCATATACTTTTCATGATACCTGAAAATCTGTAAGCTGTGTCATATTTCAAAATGGAAGTATTTGATGTTAATTCCACTGCATTTTGATATGCCTTGGTACCACGATCTATATCTAATACTTCATTCAATGATGAATGAATTAACTTAGTCACGATACAAGCACTTTGCCATATATTCAAAATGAAAACACTGGGGAAAAATTTAATAATATCAGGATCATGCACGCACATTGTATTAATGTGTTCCAATAGGATAATAGCTGCATTATACAATTTCACTAAACCTTTATTACAATCGAAATTAATTTCTGTTTCGTTATTCATAAAATAGTAAGCGTAAAGATGCACTCTGGCGACTAAGACTTGAACCGTTCTTATCTTATCTATGCCACTTGTCTGTGCATTAGTACCATCATTTTCTACACAATGAGATTCGATTTTATCTAATTGTTGACTTAAAACGGATATTAAAGGTATCTTTTCTTGTATACTTAATAAAGCCAACCCGTTATCTGGGTTGGCATGTAAAGTTGATTCAATTTGATTCTCAAAATGAATTATCTTAGCCATTTGTCTTAACTCCAATGGTAATCCCCTTTCATTATTTAAAGTTACATTATTCTCGTTGTTTATAGAGGAATTAACTATTGCATGATCAAAGGAAATATATGCAGGAAACCCAAAAGATGATGCTATAATTTGTGATACAATGTTACAAGATACCCAAGTTCTCACTTGTTCATTGACTAAAATTGGATTAGCCACTGCATATTCGATACCAAAATTAGCACAATTGAGACCTACACGAATGGCTTGAAACATAGCGGTACCAATAGTATTCCAAGAAGTATCTGCTGATAAAGATGATGTTAGTGGTGGCCAAAATGTGTATATTAAGAAAGCTTGTACCGAGTAAACAGAAGCTACATTTAATAGTGGTTCATCATTCTCTGTGGGTGCATAACGTAAAATTGGTGAAATGGTAATTTCCGCTAAGATTGATTTCACCAAATATGACAATTTGGTCATAAGATCAATTGAATCCGGTTTACGTCTTAGGCCTGTCAGTATAATTACCCAAAATAAGCAAGGTGATAAATTATAGATAATTTCGGCACCACGAGATAAATCTACCACAGGTAAAAATTGATGATATTTAGTGGCATATTCTTGGAAAAGTTCTGCAATTTCGCTGGAACTCATATATATGTCACCAAGTTTCTTTGGCGAACAAGTTAATTCAATGTCACTTAAAGGTAGAGTCAATGATTTCTTGTTAACATTTTGATTTAATGCTGATGTTATTGGTGTTTGTGATCTGTTTGATGCCTCGTTTTTCAGTGTATTAATCTGTTCATTGGTGAAGACATTTTGATCAAATTTACTCATCGGTAAATGACTATTAACATCTTTACTATTCTTGTCTGTCACAGTAATATCATTATTTAGAAGATCTTGTGCAGATAATGATCCATTCAGTAATTTAGCAGCCCATTGTGTAACCTGTTCGATTTGTTCAGCACGAGCTCTTTTGCAAGTTCTCTTGAAATCTCTTTTAATGATACAATCCAGACCTCTCTTAGCACAGCGGGAACAAGGGTTGGGGAATTTTTCATTGTAGTCACACTTGGATTTTTGCTGTCTGCATTCTACACAGGCGAGTTTCTTTCTTCCCGCATGCAATGAAAGTGTTGGGTCCTTAATGATTCCGTTCTGTCTATCAGCCATACTGGATGCAGTAATCTACGTGTATAAATACAGGTTGTGTTGCATGCTAGCTGAATGCGTGGGAGTCCCTCCCATGAGCCTAGTCTCGCAATATAAATGGTCTCTTGGTTCCACTGGGCTAGATGACTACTTTTGCCGGTACCGCTTTTCTCCCGGTGATAAATTTTGCTACCACGCAATCTGTGGCAGGAACGACAGCAATGGGTCACTGTGGTGGTGGTGGAAGGAGTAGTGATGCTGGTAGGAGTGGTGTATCTATACACTTGTCTATATATATCTATTCTACTTACTCTCTGATATGTATTCGTTGCAGTAGTGTGTTTTTACTCATAAGCAATGATCTTTCTACCCACGTCGGAACGATCAAAATTGATTTCAAATTTAGAGTTAATGACATTATGATGTCTTCTCGATTCGGGTCTCGATGAAGATCCTGATGATCCAATCTCTGAATCTGAGTCATATGGTGTTTGTACTATACTTTCTGGTTTCACATTCTCAATTTGGAACCCAGTATTTAGTTTTTCATTAAATGTGGGTACAGATACTGCACTGCTAGAATGATGTTTGATACCATTCATGGATGCTATTTCATTTAATTTACTAGTCAATTTGAAACTGCTGTTCTCCATTGTTTCTCTAATAGGTGGTTGTGGTGAAGCACTCTTGGATGCTGATTTTATTTGACTAAAATCGAAAAATCCAAACCCCATGGAAGCTGATTTAGAAATATTATAACTACTACCCTTATGTGAATTTTTATACGAATACGTTAATCCATTAGTATCATTTTCATTATCTGATGAATTTGTTGTAGAATTTTCTGCAGATGCTCTCTTAACAGCATTGTCTAAATCATATAATTTATCAATAATTGGTGATATCTTGACACCATTTTTCACCAAACTTTTATTCTTCTTCCAAATTTGCTTTATTTCTGATAATACCCAATTAAGCATGAACATAAATCTTTTACCTTGTCTAAACTGTGATGTAACTGTTAGATCAACTTGGTCATCTTTAATGATATATCCAATACCGAAACCATTGGGTTGCGCAGGTGTTATACCAAATGTGGTCGTAGCTGAATTACCACAGTTTGATACAATTAATTCTGGTTGGAAGAATGGCTTGATTAATTCATTTTCAAATAAGATATTACCATCATTAATATCATCTTCAGTTAAATATAATTTGAATTGTTTATGAAATTCAAATAAATATTTTAATGCGTTGAAATGCTTTTCATAATTATTACCCTTCTTAGCAGATTTAACATTACCATGATGCTTTTGACATTGCTTTATAAATAATTCTAATTTTTCAATATCCATTATATTAGATGATAAAAAATTTTGACACAATTTCAATAAATCAATATCTTGAATATTAATGAAAGTGGATCTTGAATTTTTAAATGATCTCATTGAAATTGGTTCCATTGTAAAACCTAATTTACCATACAATGCATAATATGCAATTTGAATTGCTATTTGAATCATAGAATCTGATTTAATACCTAATCTAATGGCAGATTTTCTACCCATTGGTATTGAAACTCTAGCAATATCATATTTTGAAATTAAATCAGCTAATTTGGTCTCTGATAAATGAACATGTGTATTTAAAATTGTAGTAAATGACCAATCAATTTTCTTCACTACAGCAGTTGGTTCTAATTTATTATAATCCATGAACTGTTTCAAATTTGTTTGTTTCACTTGTGGCCATAATGAAAATTGTGGATCGTTCCCATTAACTTCTTTAGCTAATCTTAAGATTGATTCAGTGTACATTTCAGAGGCAAATCTTAATACAACAGAACCGTCACAAGTGAAAGAATCCCAAATCACGGCAGCTTTAGAATCCTTTGTTACAACAATTTGTAATTTATCAAACCAACGAGACACACAAGACCCCACTTGATAACCTCTATTATCAATAATGGATGTACCATATAATAATCTTTTACAATTTGCAGAACGTTCTAAATCGAAATTTGGAATATAATTATCATTTGCAGTATAAACGCTATTAAAATTTGGCTTAATAGTTTCAGTGGATTCATCTAATACCAAAACAAATAAAGAAGAATCAATTAAATGTAATTCCTGTGGAAACCGTTTTTGTAATCTTTTCCTTGCATATTTCCAATTTTTATAAGAATGTGAAGTTAATGAACCTAATGCGGTGGAGTCCATTTTCAAACTATAAGATTCATCACTATCACAAATTATGTGATTAATACATTTAGATAAACTAGACGTATCGACAATAATATTATTTTCATCATCCAATACATCTAAGGTATAATATTGACCTTTTGAAATAATTAAGATATGTTTGGAATCTTCATACCTATTAATTGTAATTCCATGAATGGTATTACCACCAATTTCTTCATCCAATTTGGAGTCATCATTTTTTTCTTCATTGTTATCTTCGTTACTATCGGATGGTTCAGGTGATTGAAATCTAGAAGAATATTCTAAATCTAGATCAGATACTGTATAAGGTTTAGATAGATCAAAATTTTCCAATTCACCATTTAAGAAAACAGGTGATCTAGTGGTACCAAAAAGATTTAAATATGGAGACATTGATAAATTTAATCCATTCTTAGAATCTATATCCTGTGGTAAAACATTTTTCTTCAATGCAGAAATGAATCTTAAAGCTGAATGTATCAAAACAGCAGATCTATCAATTTGAGAAATATTGTTCAAAGCATCATCAGCTAAGATTAAGAAAGGGTTTCTTGGTAAGATATCGTTTTCTATTTCCTTTGTTGCCGAGTGGTTATTAATATCTAAATGTAAATTATCCAAATAAGAATCATTTTTCAAATAAAATTTCTGTAAGGTGGATTGTAAAATGTCTGCTACTTTAGAGTTATTGAAATTATTTATTAATTTCTTTAATTGATCAAAATTTTTATTCACGTCATTGAAATGTATATAGTAACCATCATTGACATTCAATGGTTCCAAAGAATGAAGAATATGATTCAAAGTGGAGTGTAAATCAGGTAATGGTAGATTAGGTAATTCCTTTTCGTTATCAAAAGTACCCTTGCCTATATTTTTGTCATTTATTGAGTCTATCATTAGTTGTACAAATTAATGTAAAATGCTAAAGCAAACGAATAGAAAAGATGATTTAAGATTAAAAAAGGGTATACTAATATATAAAGACAAATAAGAGAGAACAAAAAAGATCTTTTTCTTTTCTTTTCTTTTGAGTAAATAAAAGATTAATTAATACCTGCTATTCGGTTATGTTATTACGTTAATCCATCTTCAAATGAAGAAACTCAGAAACGTTAACTGATCATTTCCAGTTAAATACTTTTTTTTGCCTTCGTTTTGGCATCATCAATTTTTTGAGATTGCGTGTTGGAGTCATCCGCAATTCCGAAACCGCTAAACCGAGGAAACTAATATTAAAGGTCACGTGAGTGGGCACGTGCTTTACACGTGGCCTGTAAGCTTTCACGTTACCGGTGTTTTTCAGAAAAGCTTTTTTTCCCACGTGATTGATTTATTTTCTTCAGTTTTCAATACTATCATCATCATTGTTATATGGCTATATTTTCTTATATTTAATACCTTAGTATAAACTTATAGTAATTTCAGTGTGTCTATTTCTTGCCCAGTTTGGCAGCCACAATTGCACCTTCTTCAATACCCTTAATAATACCTGATTTTACACCATTCTCATCCATTTTACATAACCCGGCAATCGTAGTACCACCTGGTGTACAAACTTGATGTTTCAAAACAGATGGATGTAATCCACTTTCTTGTACCATCTTAACAGTGCCTTCCATCACTTTTAACGAACATGCTAATGATTCATTCAAGGGGATACCCATCTTGATACCACTTTCCATCATACTTTCAATCATTAATAAGATATATGCGGGACCAGATCCAATTAATGATGTTGCGGCGTCAAATAATTTTTCTGGTAATTCAATACACATACCAACATGACTTATTAATGTCTTGACTAATTCCTTTTGATTGGAAGTAACAGTATCAGAAAATGCTAATGCGGCACAACCTTGTCCATATTTAGCTGGAGTATTAGTCATCACTCTGGTGACATTTTTACTGTATGTTGATATTTGGTTGATTGTCCAACCAGCAGCAATCGAAATGATTAATTTATCATCGACAAGATCTTTCACTTGATTCATTACAGTCTCGACTAAATATGGTTTGGTACCCAAGATGATAATATCACTTTCCTTAACGGCCCTTTCATTTTCACCAAATGTACTTTCCACAATGATACCATTGGGCGATTCACCAAAACTTTGAATGAGTTGGATGACCTGTTCACTGGCACGAGAATCACCATTACATGCAATAATCTTGCTTGGATATCTGGATTGAATTTCCGGATCTTCACTCTTTTCCGCTTTGTAGATTGCTGATAAGATGGCTTGACCCATCACACCACAACCTAACATGGTCAACGTGTAACCGCTCATTTTCACTTGTGTTTCTTGTGTTTCTTATGTATGAATGTCTATTGAAATGGAAAAGTTTCGAAAAGCAGACAGAAAACACAAATTTTATCCAGTTATCTGTTTTTCCCCTTTTCGGTAAGAAATGATATCTATTCCATATAGTTAGTGACAATAAAATGTAAAAATTCCTCCACTTCTTTGAATTCATTGAATTTAGATTCAAATTGCTTGTATTTGATACTGATTTCTACTTGACAGTACTTGCGTAATTGCAAACTGACCTGTAATGGGTCTTGACCATCATCTTTACTAATGATAAATTTAGTTTGCATCGGGTTTAATATATTCTTAAACATATTAATTTCTTGATCTAGTTTATTTAGGTGATAATCTTTCACATCATCTTCATCATCTTCATCAGCCTGAGCATCATGGACAATACGATTTTCCTCCCTAAGGTCAAAATTGGGTAAATTACACATTACAGTATCATTCAATATTCTCTTTAAAAGAATTTTATAATTTTGGTGTCTCAATTTACTTAAAATTGGTCTTATAATAATACAATCTCTCTTCTTATTAGTGTTATTATTATTATTTAAAATATTAGGGACACTTAATTTAGAGCGTAAATTTTGTTTAAAATTCACAATTAATAACATTTTTAACATTATTAAGAAAATATTGGCACGTTTATCATGTACTTTTGGTTGATCTTGTTCTTGATTGGATAACGCGTCATCATCCATATAAATTAATTCAATTTCAAATTTTTCACTTACCATTTCAATTACTATTTTCTTCTCATTTTCAATATAAACACCATAAGAAATTAATTGTGAACATTCTTTCTTTAATTGATAGATTAATTCTTTATCAAAGATTACATTTTTCAATTTACTTATTTGTGCACGAACGTTCGGGGTATTAGAATCATCAATCATGTCATTATCACTACTACTATTATTATTATTATTTAAACTGATAACTTTACTTTCACCACTTAGTATGTAGTCATCTTCTGATTCTAATTTGGTATAAATCTTCACTCTTAAGAAAGTTTCCATTTCAATATTTGATTTATTGTTAATTGGTACCAATTCAAGATGTTTGGAATCTATGTTATCTTTAATCATAGCGATACCTTGATCATATTTATAAGTGGAACCAGAATCTTGATAACCATATTTTAAACCTAGTAATTTATTACCGGTGGATTTATCTCTGATTTTAAATGTAACGTCTAGATTAGAGAAATTATTCGTTATCTTATTCCAATAAGAATGTTCCATGGATAAATCAAACTTTAATTGTTTGAACATTTTACGTAATTTATTTTTACATTCATCCAAGCAAATTAGTTTCCAACCAATGGTGAATTTTGATTGTTCCATCTTTTCATTGATGGGTTCCTGTGTTAATGGTATCGAGTCACTATTCAAAGATTGCATCGGTACAGATCTTTTCAAGAATGGTGAGATATAATTGGTAGCGTTTTCTTGTCTAGTGGAGGATAATAATAATGACACAGTTTCTAATGCTAAAGATGATTCATTTAATGCAACATTACAATTTTCAATTAATTCTGATCTTATGGTATTATAAGCAGTTAAGGTTAATTTTTCCTCTTCTTCCTGTTGCAAAAATTCTTTCTGATTCAAATATTCATTATTATTACTATTGTTATTGTGTGTTGTTGTTGTTGTCGCTGCTGTTGCTGTGTTCTGGTTAGAAGTAGAAGAATCAGTATCCATGATAATATCGCCATCATTATCCATAATGGGCTGATCTACAGGAACTGAGATTGTGTCATCAGTATCCAATATCTGTTGATTCAATGCATCCGTATCTTGGTCCAGTGTTTCTTTATTACACAAGTTATCTTCAGATAATTGTGAGAATGGTATATTTCTTTGTTGTAAGATCAACGGTATCAATTGCGGTAGGGGCATCTGGCCATACACTTCGTAGGGGTTCAGAACCAGTTTATCGTTGGTCGATGTAGCGTCCTGGTCAGCCTGAGCACCGTCAGTACTATTGTTGTTGTTTGTACCGCCCTCCATTTCTACAGTAGACTGTTGTTTCACATTTTGTGGTAGATGAAGATTGATCAAATTCGGATCCAAAGCGATATTGACTGTTTCTGCAGTGTTCTTCAACCCGTCCATTTCTCAGCGGTATATATAGAGTAAGAAATGATGTGGTATAGTGGGTTGCCTCTTTGCCAAAACAGCGTTTAATTTTGATTGATTTTTCAGTAAAATAAACTAAAAAAATATACAAATTTTGGTCGATATATAAAATTAATGATGATGACGGTTATTAGTATTTCTATTAGTGTGATGTGGTAAATATAATGCGGAAATGGAAGTGGACTCAGAGAGAGAGACAGACAGAGAGATGGTTAGCTCATGATACCTGTATCCTTCAGCGAGTTCTCCAACATAGTTTCCTTTATGGTAGCAAAGACCAGCTCTATATTGGACGTATCTGTAGCTTGTGTTACGTGTGGGTAGATATTCAAATTAGCACGATTCAATTGTACGAATCTCCAAAGTATGTATTTTGTAGCCTTGTTGATGTCATCACCACCATTGTAGTCTGGGAAATAATCTTCCAGTGGTTTCTTCTTCAATTTTTCAGCAAATAAATCAATCTTGTTTAAGAATAACACGATCGAGGTACGTGCAAACCAACGTGAGTTGACAATGTTATCGAAAAGCACTAAAGATTCTTGGAAACGGTTTTGTTCTACATCTTCAATCAGGAATTGATCATACTCGGACAATGAGACACAAAATATTACCAAAGCGACGTTATCGAAACAATGAATCCACTTCTTACGTTCTGAACGTTGACCCCCGACATCGAAGAAATGTAATTTCAAATTGGACCCCATATTGATATGTGTATCGAAAATACCAGACGTCTTTTGTCTGGAACGTAAAACGTCTTGAGGTGTTGGGACATAATCAGCTGCAGTGACTCTCATTAGTGTTTCATGCTCCAAGAAATATGGTGTGGAGTCCATCATGTAGAATTCTGACGAATGTGGTCCATTCAATAGTTCCTGTGTTTGTGTAGAGTTCCATAATTTATCCAACAATGTGATAAATTCCTTGGGGAATCTGAATTCATCCATGGGGTTATATTGAGTATTAGAAATCTTGCTATCTATATTGAAGTCATAGTTGGTGAAATTGTGTATCTCTTCCTCTGTGATGTTATCCAAAGAGTCATCGATGTTAAATTTCTGGCGAGCTTCGATGATGTTATGACCCATTTCGATCAAATTACCGTGAATAAGTGGCACACGAGACAATAGCTCGTCGTTGGTGAACCCACCTTGGTGTAAGATCTTAAGTTGTTGTAACACTGTGGACTTACCTGATTCACCCGTACCCAGTAATAACACTTTCATTTCATCTGAGTTCGACCTATCTAGGGCATCGGTACGTTCTGTCACTGTGGTACTTTTGCTACCGGTGGCACCACCAGCAGTGTTCTGTTTCTTCTGAGCAGCGCTCTTGGTGTTAGTGGTACCGTAATTCTTACCCACATCGCTTCCACTCTTGGAGTCCCCATTGGACCTACTTGTATCGCTGGGAGAAACGACCTTCCCGCCAGAACCTCTGTGCACCTTGTGTGTGGCCGTGTGTGTGGCCGCGGCGCTGCCCGTTGTCGCGTCCTTCGAGCTGCAAAGACCCATCGCTAGCTGTTGTTTCAGTGATGCCAGAGCAGAAGTTGTTACAAAACAAAACAAAACAAAACAAAAACGAGAAAAAATATTCACTGAGGGATCAGAGACACAACACAGTGGAAGAACAACTCACTCCATTAGGATGTCTACACCACAGGAACTGATCGAACAAGCCACCAAGAAGGCTCAGAAGCCCACAGGTTTCCTAAGTTTCTTCTCAAGTGGCTCCACCATGCGTCTGGAAGAGGCATCTGAGTTATGTATCCAAGCTGCTAACTTGTACAAGTTGCAGAAACAACTGAAAGAGGCTGGTGACGCCTTTAAGAAAGCTGCGGAATACCAGATGCAAAGCGGGAATGAAGATGATGCTGGTAACATTTACGTGGATGCTTACAAGTCATACAAGAGTGGTAATTGTTCTAGAGACGCCGTAGAGTCCTTACAAAACGCAATCACTCTGTTCACTAAGAGGGGACAATTCAGAAGATCAGCTAATTTCAAGTTTGAATTAGGTGAAATATTGGAGCAAGATCTTCATGATTATGCCAATGCCATCAAGGAATTTGAAACTGCTGGTGAATGGTACTCACAGGACCAAGCCATTGCATTGGCAAATAAATCTTGGCTACGTTGCTCAGATTTGTTAGCTCTGGATAACAAATTCCTGGAGGCAAGTGGCATGTATTCCAAGATAATTGCAAATTCTGTCGGGAATAAATTAAGTAGTTGGGCCCTAAAGGAATACTATCTAAAGAAGGCACTGTGTCAATTGGCTGCCACAGACTCAGTGGCCGCACAAAGAACTTTACATGAAGGTTCACAAGAGGACCCAAATTTCCACAGTTCTCGTGAGGCAGATTTCTTACAACAATTAATTGAAGCTTACAACGACAACGATACAGAGAAACTCAGTAACGTCACTTTCGAGTTCGACAAGTTCCAGAAACTGGATAAATGGAAGACTACCATCTTGTTAAAGATCAAAGAAAACATCTCAGAGGCAGAGGACGACTTATTGTAAGTGACGACAACATAGTAGAATACTAACTATCTAACAATATACCTATGTATAGACCTCTAAGTCTCATGATAAAGCAACTCTGCCTGTATTGGTAGCCTGTATTCTCTGAGTGCGGCGCTACTTCTATGAGACGCTGGTCTCTGTTACGATCCCTATTAAACGTGATGCCACAGAGACACTGACTCTGTGTGCTCTGTGCACTCTTCCTTCTAATATCCATGCTCTTGTCACACCGCCGTCACGTCGTTGTGCCAACTGCCATTTATCTCAGTTTCAGATACAATTTTCACAGTTCTGCCGGTTAGTGTACTAAATAATAACTATATATATCTGTATCACTCATTGCTATCTATTTGATTTTCTATTCTCCACACACTCCTAAAACTATGGGCCTGCGCTACATAGAGTACATCGAGGCCCCCATCGCACCCAAACACTCACATTCTGTAGACAGCAAGACCAAACATTGGAACAGCAAGACCACAAAGAAGAAATTCATCACTTATGGCTGTAAAAAATGTAAAGTTCATTTCACATCATCATCACTAATCATCTCCAAGGATTATCGGGGGAAGACTGGTGATGCCTATTTGATTGATGGCATTTGTAACGTTATTGAAAGTAAACAGGAAGTTAGGGTCATGTTGACCGGTAAATATCTAGTTAGTAATATCCAATGTAGTCTTTGTAAACAACTTATCGGTTGGAGGTATATAAGAAGTGAAAGAAAGGAGCAACGTTATAAAGAGGGGAAATATATCTTAGAATTACAAAACGTTTTCAAATGTCACTAATTAATAAACATATATTCAAATCAAAAAGGCTATTCTTTACGTAAAAATAGTAGTACATTTCACTCATATAAAATAATAATATTATATATATATATGAAAAATTACAAAACATCATCACTTTCAGTCCCTGTAAAAATTGTATTAAGCAAAACTATGCTCTATCTAATAGATAATTAGTGGCAGCATCTAGATCCCAACCACATTCTTTTAATGCATTAGTAGCTTCCTCTTTGGTAAATCCCATACCACTTAATTCTTCCACTGCTAATGCCCTTGGTGTAGTGGCAATTGCACGATTAACTGGTGGTTGGGGTGCTGCTAGTACTGCTGCTGGTGTTGCTGCTGCTGCTTTTGAAGAATCTACTTGTGAATCCATTGGTGTAAGATTATCAAGCTGTTGTGGCTGTTTTCCATTGCCAAATCCAGCAAAAATTTCATCCCATTCATCATTGGTAACTTCATTTCTATTAGAAGCAACTGGTCCTTCAACATTAGTAAAAGGTTCATTAATATCCGGAGTAACAACAGTGTCATCAACTTGTTGATTACTATCATCTTCTTCTGCTGCTGCTTCTTGTAAATCTGCAAATTCATCATCAAATTCATCTTTAACGGTAGAAGTTGGAGCAGTTGCACTAACATTTTCATCATCTGGGATAACAACTGGTGAAGAAATTCGTTCAGAGTTGTCAAAACTGGTTGGTGCGTCTATTTGAACAGGTGTTTCAGTAGTAGCGGGCGTATCATATCTTTCAGGATTGGATTTGGGGGATATGACATCTTTAGTATCTTCGAATTCACCATCACTGGATGAATCACTTTCATTGACATCCAATTCTTGGATTGGTGGGAATTCTTCATCTATTGGTGGTTGAACGGTTCTATCATTAGATAACGAAATTGCTTCAATCGCCTCTTCTAAACGTTCATTGGTAACATCTGCTTCATTAGCTACAGAATCAACTTCAGTGGATGTTGGTTCAATAGTGCCCGGCTGAATAGTTTCTTCTTCAGTGTCATCCCCGGCATCCTTAACATTGTCAGTTCCTAAAGTAGTAGGTTCAGGTGATTTTTGAATTGATGTATCGGATTCGATTGGAGTACTATCTTCCACTGTACCTGTTTGCTCCCATTGACCAGGAATTGGTACATCATTTGTTTCAACAGCTTTATTCGTCTCATTTGTATTAGCTCTTGTCTCATCCACTGCCGGTAATTCAACATCATCCCTCACGGATTGTGGAGCATTATTGGCTACAGATGAAGTAAATGATTGAGTCCTGGGAATACCATATTCATTCAAATCACCTTCAAAATTATCATTAATACCCTCATTTTCATCTATGACATCATTACGCTCACCTTCTTCACTTTGTGAAATGGTTTGTGGGATATCTTTATCAAAGACATCACTTTCTGTCTTGTCTGTCTTTGTTTCAATATCATCATTGACATCAGCATCAGCAACATTTTTCAATTGCGAATTTGCAACTGTCCCATCCACATACTTATCAATATCTTCCTGATGTGATCTATTTTTCACATTGGAAACATTTTTCATAGCATCTTCAGGTATTTCACCCATGGCTAATTTCATTTGCTTTTCAGCTAATTCTTGAACATTATTTGCATACTCGATATTTTGTCTCTTTAATTCTTCATCAGCTTTTTCCAAAGCTTTCTTTCTTTCTGTTAATTGATCAAACATAGCTTGTAATTGATCAACATGTTCATGATACAATTTTTCTTGCTCTTCCATCTGTTTATTCCTATCATCCAATTGGATTTGTCTTTCATTCAAATCATTTTCCATATTAGTAATTTCTTCATATCTTTTTTGTAATTCAGCATGCTTTTGTTCTACTGAGGTCTTATATTGATCTAATTCGGTTTGTTTTGCCAAGAATTGTTTCAAACGTTCATCTAATCCTGAAATTTCATTTGTTAAATTAGTAACAGTAATTTGTGATAATTCTAGTTGTTTGGCATTGACGTCAACAAGTGATCTTTCCTTTTTAACTTGCTGTTGTTTTTCCTCTAATTGCTGATTTAAAGTAGCAGTTTGACTATTAAATTGTGCAATTTGTTCCTTCAATTGTGCAGATTTCTGTTGGGAAGAAAGAAGATTTTGATTTTGTTCATTCAAATTATTTTGAATGGCATGGAAATTGGCCTCTACCACACTTAATTCATTTTGTAAAGTTTCATTTTCCTTAGTGACACTTAATAATTGCTTTTGAATTTCTTCAGTTTGTTGAACATTTTGTTGATGAGTAGTACGTAATGTTCTTAATTTCTCTTGAATATTTTTCTTCAATGCAGTAACACGTTCTAACTCTTTTGAAGCTTGAACTTTCTTTTCATTCGTAATAGAAGCTTGTTTACTGATAGATGTAACTTGATTTGATAAATTAGCTAAATCAGTAGTGGCAGCTGACAATTTGGCAGAAGCATCCGCATCTGCATATAAGTCATTATTTTTGAAAGTACTACCTGCACCAACAGCACCAACAGCACCACTGATACTTGATATACCAGCATTAATTGCAGTGTTAGTAGTACCCATTCCTGAGAAGTTTGGCACTTGAGGCAATGAAACTGAAGCAGTTCTCTGAACTGGTGGAGCTGGGGCTTGTTTATGCTGAATGTTTGGTAATGGTGCTAAAGATTCACCTTCTTCTTGAATAATATTTTGACCAAAATTAGAAGTAGGTGTGAATTTCTTCAATTGTGGTGATTGTGGTTGTGGTTGTTGAGTAGCACTTTTTAACGTAGGTGAGCTGAAAGTTCCATTCAACTGCATTAAATCGTTCAAAGATCCATTATTTGAGCTTTGCATTTGAAGTGGTTGATGTACTTGTGGTGCTGGTAAAGATGTGGACGATGTATCTTGGAAGACTGGCTTTGTTGATCTTGATGGAATAGTAGCGGCACCCGTGGTATTTGCATGAACTTGCGGAATCTGTTGAGGTTGCTGGTTATACAAACCTAAAGCTTGTGACTGTAATAATTCATTTGGAATAACATCAGGTAATTCAGTACCTTGATTTTTCTTTTGAATCAAAAACATTGCAATTGCAAATTCAATCTTGGTGAAGCTTGCATTATTATGAATATCTGCTAAATCCCAAATGGATGCCAGTGTTTCCTGTGATAATTTTGATGAAAGGAAAAAGGGTACTAGGACTTGTGAACTCAAAGAACCAGCATGTTGTTTATCTAATGAGTCAAAGATAACATCAAATTGCTTCTTCTTTTCAAATGATAATGTCCAATCATCTGAAGCATTACTGAAGACACCAGAAGAAATGCGAGTTATCGTTGATTGTCTGTTCAAAGACATTCCAGTTGAATTAGCAGATAATTGAGCAGGCATCGCCACAGGTGACATAGAACTTAACTGTGATCCACTATTGATTGCTTGAACAGGCATAGATACCACATTCCAAAGTGATTGTGGTAAAGGTTGGTGTTGTTGTAAGAGATGGTCTAATTGTGGGTTATTGTTCCTCTTTAGTTGGATTAAATACATGGCCATAATAAACTCTGGTCTTTCCAAATTACCATTGGCGTTTCTATCACAAAGAGCCCATATTTCACCAAGTACTTGATTATTTAATTTAGCCTTCAAGAAAATATCTCTTGCTTTCAAACCAGACAAAGTTGGTTCCCCTTGTCCAGTTCTATCGAATAACTGACCAAATTGTTGAATTTCGGTATTGGTAGGTAGAGGCAGATCTACATGACTACTTGATGCATTATTCGTATTAGTGATGTTGGTATTGGTACTAATATTAGTATTATTACTACCCAATCTTGGTAAAACAGGTGATGGTGATTCGTATAATTGTTCAGTGATTGGCAGATTATTATTGATTTGTAATTGACCAATACATCTTAAGGCTGCATAAAATTCTAATTTATTCAAAAACCCTTTATTATTCAAGTCTACAAGACTCCAGATTTGTGATAATAACTGTGAAGATAACCCTGATGCAGAGAATAAGGGTTTAACCGAATCACCAGTGACGATGTTCAGGTTTTCTTTATCCAAAGCAGTGAATTGTTGATCAAAAAAATTGATCTCATCTGGTGTTAAAGGGACTTTAAACACGATGGACATTGTGTAGTTTTCGTCAAAACAAAGTTTAAACTTTTGATCTATCTCCCTATGCAGTTTAACTCAGTTTTTTATTTCAGATTCAATTTTTTCAAATTTGAAAAACAAAAAAATGCCACCCTCAAGGAGGGTAACGAGTATGCCCGGGTAAACATGAACTTAGTGTCACAAATTAATGAGCATATTGTGGCTAAATGAACAATCAATTCCATATATAACTAAGATTTGTTGCCACGGTTTGCAACAGTGGGTTTAGTTTTTTGATGCTTTGGTGTCACCCTGGCTCATGATGGAGAAGATATGTTGAAGATCTATCGCCCAATATCAAAGTATCCTGTATCTCATCAAAGTTATCAGCTGTTTCTTTTCTTTATATGTTTTGTTTTTTAGAGGTGTAAAACTCCACCGAAAGAGAAAAAAGCTTCTCCCAATTTTTAGTACCATAATGCTAAAGGTGTAGAAGGTCGTAGTAGATCAGGCGTAATATAATACTGGTATTCCATATGAAACCAATACTGTGTGTTACGTTATTATATTACCCAAACTGATAACTACTTACTAATAGTACCGCGTAATCGTTTACAAGCAGTAAGAAAAAGCTTTGATATAAAAATTTCTAAACAATATTATTTTATAGATATCTTTATACATTTTATAGAAGACAACTTAGAAGTACATAATATTAGTCATATTATATTGAATAATAATACAACCTGTTATCAACAAGCTAATGTGAGCCTGGTTGATGAATCTGCGTTCTTGTAAAGTAATGATGCCCATCAATCACAAAGGTCTTGTATTGATAGATACACCTTCGTGGACAAGTTCATTCAAAAGTATCTTCAAAAAATACTAAAAAAGAATGCGCAAGCCCGGAATCGAACCGGGGGCCCAACGATGGCAACGTTGGATTTTACCACTAAACCACTTGCGCTTGTATAAATGTTGTTACGAACGGTGAATATTTAGGTAAATATTAGTGAACATGTGAAGTTAAAAATAAAGTGATATAAGTTCACCTGGATAATTTAGATGATTTTTATTATGGCCAGTTGATATTATTTAATTGGTTAGTGAACGAAATAGA
>PPXN03000045.1:0-88731 GCA_003708445.3 Grigorovia transvaalensis | reverse complement strand
AAAATAGAAATGTAATATAAACATACCGGAGTTCGATAATAATTATCATCGAACTGGATTTAGATAAAAATACCCTGACTGAGTGTAATAAGAAGAAATGAATTTAACTTGATTGCTTGCGATCGAACGAAGTGATGATGAAACTAACTCGTTGTAACCTCTTGAATCGAATAACTTTTCTTCATGGAATGTCATGAATTTCATTACTTCGTAACACATTAAACATTAGCGGTTTTAGCTCAGTTGGGAGAGCGCCAGACTGAAGAAAATACTTCGGTCCAAGTTATCTGGAGGTCCTGTGTTCGATCCACAGAAATCGCATTATCTTTTTGTTTTTGTTTTCTCATTTAAAGACTTAAATGGGGAATTCTTGAAGGTCGTAGTCAATCAGATGTAACATGATATGTGTATTCCATATGATACCTATACTGTTCTGTTACGTCATTATATTACGTAACCTGATAACTACTTACTAATAGTAATGCGTAATTGTTAATACGCGTAAGAAAAAGTTTTCATTTAAAACTTTCTCAGCAATATTATTTTGTAGATATCTTTTATATATTTTATAGAGTAGAACGTAGAAGTACATAATATTAGTCATATTATCTTGAATATGAGTAGAACTTGTTATCAACAAGCTAACGGTAGCTTGGTTGATGAACCTGCGTTTTGTACAGTAATAATGGCCATCAATCACAAAGGTCTTGTATTGATAGATGCACCTTCGTGGACAAGTTCATTCAACAGGAATATCATGACATATTTAATTATGAAAGAGAGCTATCTAAGATTCGTGTTGTGAGTATCGGATTGATAATGAGTACCTTATAGCTTGGGCCTTTTTTTTTTGCTATCATTACTGGAGTTTATTTTATGTTTAAAACTTCCTTTTTCTGTTTTCATTCCTCTCTGAGAGGTGGAGAATTCTCTATTAATTAAAAAGTTGGCCATTTGTCTCCAACTTGGTTTTTGCCCTGCAAAGTGGAGAGCAACCTTAGTGGCATCATCTTTGAAAAGAAGTGCTCTAAAGTATCCATTCCATAGTTCTTGAGTAAAGCCTGTTGGATCGCCATGTGTTACAATTTTCTCGAAGTTTGCTTTGAATTTCTTTTTGTACACTCTCTTGTTAAAATTAAATAGATGATTGCAAACTTGAAACGCTTTGAATTTAGATTGGAACTCTTTAGCTACCGTGTCTCTGAAGGACTTAGCAGTTGTAAAAACATGCTTCTTAGCTTCGTGTTTATATGAATAGCATGCCTTTTGCTGGACCAGTAAGTAAATTAGGTAATGCCGAAAACACTAGCTCTTCCTCATAACCCTTTGGTTTCATATTAGTGTTAATAAACCTATCCAACTGAGTAAGCCAAGTATCACTAAGAAGAAGCCTTATTACTTCTCGAACCGCTGCACATTGGGACGATTGAATATAAGTCTTCGTAAAAGGCGTCCGTTTTGCTATTCTGGCTTGATAAGTTTTGCATTATTAACAAACTACCGACCATTTGGAATTGTAGACCGTATTGCTTGAACTCCTCACACATTTTTCCATCTCTCTCTATTACCTCTGCATTACTATTCTTTCTGTGGTGATCATCTGCAGTAGTGATAGTCTCTAGCGTCTCAGTATTATCACTAGCATCCGTTCCAGACACTGCTGTTGCTGAAACTTCTAGGAACGCAGTGGAAGCGGCTAATTTGTCGTTCTTATCAGCGAATTCCGTGTGTTGGATATAGAATGATTATACTTATACTTAGTAGCGTACTTAGTAGCGTGCTAATGTTAATATAAGATCAGCGATCTAAAGGTATGAGGTGGCTATGCTAATCAGAACTATATAATTAATGAATAACTAAATTATTACTTAGCTAACAACTTCGTGTTGATTGATTGTTGAATTTCTTAAAAGATTTTGATAGAAAGCTCAACGGGTGTAATCTTCAACGTTCAGTCATCATTTCGGGTGTCTTAAATACAAAACATATGTAACTAGTATAGAGAGCTATATTAGATATACCTTTCCAGGAACTTTGTAACATTATTGCAAGTTCAAACTAAATGATTGCAGAAGCGGTAGCTATGTTCGCCCGAGAGAAATGTTTTTCAGATACAATTGAATTGGTGCAGATTATTTAATAGATAATTATGAATGAGAATTTAGGACATATCTAAAATAACTTAGACATTTTACAATATTAGAATTCAAAAAGAAGAATTGCAAATAATATCGACTAACACTTGTGTCCAAAATCTTGGTTGCTGTTAAAAATTTGAAATTTCCAACTTTACGGTCAACTAAAAAAACTGCTTATCCGCTTGTTTTTTTTTGCAACGTTCAAGTTCCTTAAGTGAGATCAGTCAATCTAAAAAAAAATCATTCTAGAAAAAGTCCAAGTTTTAATTTGGAAGTAGATTCTTCAGACATGTAACATATGCCAAAGGAAAGATGTTATTGCATAATTCAATAACGGAGACGACGATCAACTTAAATGATTATTTTAGAACATCTTCACCATCTCTTTCCTTCATTTTAGAAGTTACCTGTGCCTACCTTCAAACAGAGCACTTTTGACAGTATGCAAGGGGCAATGTATTCTCAAAGAATGCTACATAAGGAATGTGATCATTTGAAATTTTATTCTTTTGTAAGAGGAACAAAAATGAGTTGAAGTTTTCTTTAAAACCGACAAAATGGTAATCTTTTCGTTCTTATTATTCTACTCTATACATGTCTAGCTCCTTCCATTTCAATTTATTGTTGTAGCTTCCATGCACACACTGAAATCAAAAATGGTAACGCCATTGTTCTCTTCTTTTCTTTTTTTTCCTCTTTGGTTTTCGGAGGTTATGAAAACCGGTTTATCTACCATTGTTTATTCTGACGGTAAAAATGCCAAAAAGTCAAGTGCAAAAAAAATCGGACTTTTTTCCTTATTCCAAAGTTTTTCTCTAGATGGAAATACTTGCATTTCGAACGGAGATTACACTCAGATTAAATAGAGAGAAACAATAGACTCCATTGTAGAGCACATTTCCTATCAACCCCCACACATAGACAGGTTGTGACAAGAATATGTTCAAGTGGAAATGTTTCACTTCGAAGAAATTGAATCCGCACATTTTTGTATCAAAAGTCCTTGCGATATTTAATCCATCGAAATTCTTGATAATTTTGAGAGATCTTTTGACTTTGTTCGGTTCCTTCCATATACTAAGGCAAGCTTGTAACCATTACAGGATTCATTTGAATTCTAATATATTTACCTTTGGAAAAGAAAAAGGTTAACATGAAATTGCAGACGCTCTATCTATTATTTGCACTGGCTACACTAAGTAACCATGTATCAAGTTATTCTGCTAATACGTCGAAAGATTCAAATAACTCCGAAAATGAAGAATCGACCCAAAAAAAGGACTCTATAAAAATGTAAAATTATTGCATATCGACGGAGACGTGTCCAAATTCATAAGCTAATAAAAGGTAATATATGAAGAAGGTTAAGAACATAAGTTGGATCTGTGTAAATCTTATATACTGCAGTACCTCTTAGATGTTTGAGATAGAAATGACTGTTTATTTCTTTGCCTTTTTTGATATAACTATTTAGTATAGGTCCCTTTCAAGAATGTTTTTCAAAGTTAAATTAGGGTTGTGATTGAGTATAGGTGAATCGTAATACCACTTCGTGAGCTGGTGGATTTGTAAGTAAGAACAGCAACTTAGGGCGGAAATAGTGAGAACCACACCTTCCCTCATTGGTACCTCAACAGGCTTGCTTGGCTTCACATCCTCTTGGCTTCCTTATAAGCTCTTCTTCAAACACGGAACAGTCGCATATTGGAAAATGCAAAGATTTCCCCGTAACGTCTCTGTTCCGCTTCGGGAAAAAGAATTCGGATGCGGCATCTTTATTACAAACCATCATTTTCACTATTAGGCGCTCGGGTTATAGAGCTTGACATATAATATATAAAGCTAGTTGAAATGGAGAAGTCTTTTATCTTCTTGTAACAATCTTATCATTCAACTGAAAAACAAAACGTACTAAAGAGAAATGTCCCTACCAAGTACTATGAAAGCCGTTGTCATTGGAAATAGTAAACCTGCAATTAAAGACGATTTACCGCTTCCAAATTTACCGAAAGGTTATATGTTGCTTAAGACTCTCGCTGTAGCTGGTAACCCATCAGACTGGAAACATTGCACATATAATTGGGGCCCAGCTGGTGCAATCATTGGTGTTGATGTGGCAGGTGAAATTGTTAAATTAGGTGAAGGAGTTGAAGATTTCAAGATTGGTGAAAAAGTTTACTCTTTTGTTCATGCTGCTTCTCATGAAACTCCAGGTAATGGTACATTTGCTAAATATGTTGCTGTGGATTCTAAACTATCTTTTAAGACTATACCTGATATCAAAATCTCTGGTAAGGATTCATTACCTGAAGGTGGTGTTAAAACATTAGAAGGTGCTGCTTCAATTCCATGTTCTTGGTTGACTGCAGGTGCTACACTTTTCCATCATATGAAATTGAATCTGACTTGGGAACCAAAAGATGTTCAAATTGAGAGACCTGTGTTAATTTGGGGTGGTGCTACTGCTTTGGGTCAATCAATTATTCAATTATTGAAAAAGGTTAATGGGTGTTCCAAGATTGTTGTGGTAGCATCGAAGAAACATGAAGCTCAATTGAAAACTTATGGTGCTGATGAACTTTTTGATTATCATGATGCTGATGTGATTGATCAGATTAAAGCTAAATATGATAATTTTGCCTACTTATTAGATTGTGTTTCCACTCCCAGTACTTTCAATCAAGTTTATCAATGTGGTTCAAGCAAATATGAGTCTACCATTATTGGTTACAATGTGTTAACAATTGACGATATTGAACCACAGTATAGAAATGATAAGATCAAAGTTGACGGTGTAATAATTTATGCTGCCTTAGGTCTTGAATTTAAATTAGGTGAGTTTTTCTTCCCAGCTGATCAAGAATATAGAGAAACTGTTATCAAATTCATCAAATTTGTCAATCCATATTTAAACGACGGTAGTTTACACCATGTTCCAATCAAAGTGTATAAGAACGGTTTTGAATCATTATTGGAAATTTTAAGTGATATTAAAGAAGGTAGAAACTCGGGTGAAAAATTAGTTGCCACATTTTAGATAAGCTTGTTAGATTCCAGGTTTTTAAGTATATAGCATACAAGATATATATTGCTCATCGAGAAAATTTGTTGTTGTTGCTACTTAAGTTTTAACGATTTCTTTTCGTAAGTTTCTTATAGAAAATTATGGAAATAGCTATACGGAAGAGTGAAGATCAGAAGAAAAGAAGTTTTAGAAATGGAAGACTAACAATAGAAGCCTAACGATAAGAAGGTTTTCTGTCCGATTCCTTCTTTTTCGGTGGCGGAAAATGAATTTCTGAAATACGACAAAACAGCACCGGTTGTCGGTAAATTACTAAATTATACCGCCGGTAGTACAATTCCATCCGGCAAAACCACGTGCCAAACACTTGCTGACAAACACCCATACATTTGCTGACCAACCCTTCCTCGCAGGTAAAATAATCCCCGAAACAAATTTTGAATCGGATCCGCCGAGCTTACTAAGATTTGCTAATCTCGAGAAAAGTTAAGAATGATGAAGAAAAAGAAAAAGGAAGAATTTGCCGTATTTAAACAGGGACCCTTTAAATAATGTCACCGGTTGCCTTTATGATAGAGCCTTATAAGTAGGATACTAAAACAACCTGCAATCCTAATAAGCAAATACATCTAAGTAATAAACACCCAGAAAAATAATGTCTTTACCAACTACTATGAATGCCGTTGTCATCGAAGGTAAAAAAGCTGTTATCAAAGAAGTCCCATTACCTGAATTAGAAGATGGGTTTGTTATGATTAAACCAAAAGCCGTTGCCGGTAATCCAACTGATTGGAAGCATATTGCTTGGGGATTTGGTCCACAAGGTGCCATTGTAGGTTGTGATGTTGCTGGTGAAATTGTTAAATTAGGTCCAAACGTTGATCAAGATAGATTTAAAGTGGGTGATTACGTCTTTGGGTTTGTTCACGGTGCTTCTGTCAGATTTCCAACTAATGGTGCATTTGCTGATTATTGTGGTTTAGATTCAAACGCTTGTTATAAGGCACCAAAGACAATGAAATTAAGTGGTAAGGATCACCTTCCAGAAGGTCCAGTGACTACATTTGAAGGTGCTGCTACTTTACCAATTTCATTAACTACTGCTGGTATAGCATTATACCGTGAATTTGGATTAAAATTAGAATGGGAACCAAAGACTCCACAAAATGATTTCCCAATTTTGTTTTGGGGTGGTGCCACTGCTGTGGGTCAATCATTGATTCAATTAGCTAAAAAATTGAATGGTTACAGTAAGATTCTTGTTGTTGCCTCTAAGAAACATGAAGCTCAATTAATGGCCTATGGTGCTGATGAAATTTTCGATTATCATGATGCTGATGTCATTGAACAAATTAAGTCTAAATATGATAACATTCAACATTTAGTGGATTGTGTCTCCATTGATCAAACAATTCCACAAGTCTACAAATGTGCCTCTGATAAATTACCTGCCACTGTGTTACAATTAGTCGCTTACACTATTGAAGATATCAAACCAGAAGATAGACGTGATAACGTTAAAATCATTGGTACTTTATTATATTTAGTTGGTGGTAAAGATGTTCCATTTGGACCAACTTTACTTCCAGCTAATCAATCTTACAGACAAGATGCGATTGATTTTATGCAATTCATTACACCAAAACTTGAACAAGGTGAAATTCACCATATCCCAGTTAAGGTTTACCATGGTTTAGAAGGTTGTATTCAATTAATGGACGATATTAGAGAAAATAGAAACTCTGGTGAAAAATTGGTCTCAGTTTTATAATTGACACTCAATTTAATTTGACATTCTGTTCTTACAGACTGCTATATAACTCTCTTTGAGCAATATATATATATATTTAATATGTTAACAAAACACTACATCACTTTCAAGATATCAGAGAATTCACCATTTTTGGTATGTCTATTTGTTTGGACCTCGCTAAGATGCAAACTGGACCTAAATGACAACAGAATTCAGCTCAGCTGATGTTCCAACCCTAAGCCCATGTAACCCTAGGGCTGTGGTAAACCCGAGCTTACTAAGGGATCTGACAAATGATTCGGGATTTGTTTTAAATCCGACGATTTGACCACATTTTTGCAAAAAGTGTCAGATTTGAAATAATATAAAGGGTGAAATAACACGATATTGCAAAGTACTATTTTCTCAATTGTAGTTGAATTAGGATATAACAACTCCAAACAAACTAATAAAAGTCAATTGAAATACATTACTGATGTCCTTACCAACTACTATGAAAGCTGTTGTCATTGAAGGCAAAGAACCCGTTCTTAAATCAGGTTTATCTTTGCCACCATTACCTAAAACTGGTATTTTAATCAAGAATAAAGCTGTAGCTGGTAACCCAACAGACTGGAAACACATAGTCTACCAAATTGGTCCACAAGGTTCCATTGTTGGTTGTGATGTGGTCGGTGAGATTGTTAAACTTGGTGAAGATGTAAATGCAAAAGAGTTTCAAATTGGTGATTATGTATACGGTATCACACATGGTTGCTCTGTTAAACATCCAGAAAATGGTGGATTTGCTGAATATTCAGTATTAGATGAAAAAGTTCTTTATAAAGCTCCAAAGACTTTGAAATTTTATGATGGGGAAAACGTACCAGCAGGTCCAGTAACTACATTTGAAGGTGCTGCTACTTTACCTGTCTCTTTAACCACTGCTGGGGCTGTACTTTATCATGAATTTGGCTTAAAATTAGATTGGGAACCAAAGACTCCTCAAAATAACTTCCCTATTTTGTTTTGGGGTGGTGCAACTGGTGTGGGTCAATTATTGATTCAATTAGCCAAGAAATTGAATGGTTACAGTAAAATTGTTGTTGTTGCCTCTAAGAAACATGAAGCTCATTTAAAGGCCTATGGTGCTGATGAAATTTTCGATTATCATGATGCTGATGTCATTGAACAAATTACAAGTAAATATGATAATTTCACCCAATTAGTCGATTGTGTCTCTAACCCAACTACTACTCAACAAGTTTACGCTTGTGCATCCAAAACTCAGCCAGCAAATGTTTTGCAGTTGACTACAGCTACTATTGAAACCATTAAGGAAGAAAATAGACGTGAAAACGTTAAAGTATCCGGTACAATGCTTTACAAAGTTGGTGGTGAAGATGTCCCATTTGGAAGATTTACTTTACCTGCTGATCCAAAATATCGTGAAGATATTGTTGAGTTCATGAAGTTCATCAATCCAAAAATTTTAAATGGTGAAATCCACCATATCCCAGTTAAGAAATACCATGGTTTAGAAGGCGCTGTTCAGTTGACTAATGATATTAAAGATGGTAAGAATTCAAACCAAAAATTAGTATCTGTATTAGAATAATTTTTTGATACAGCTTTATGTCTAAGGACAACATTTACTCTATAGTTATATAATTTTATATAGAGGACTAAGCAGCAACAAAAGTTGGATTTAGTAATATTAATGGATATTCGTATAACTTGCTTATCCATGAAAATAACAGTATCATATGAGACTGTAATAACCCAGAAAGATGTAATTATTTTTAGTCAGCAATTGAACGCATCTTCCGTGCTTACCCAATCTATTACGTAATCAGATTGGAAATGTGTGAAACAATCAGAATCTTCGAAATCGAAGACTTGAAAAAAAAAAAATTTTCTTTCTTGGAAGTAAATTCAAACACTACTTTGAAGAGAAACAATTCAAGATATAATATGTCTGAAACAATTGAAGGTAACGTTAAAATCGATAGATTACAACCAGGTGATGGTCAAAATTTCCCAAAAGTTGGTGATTTAGTCACTATTCACTACACCGGTACTTTAGAAAATGGTTCTAAATTCGATTCTTCTGTTGACAGAGGTTCCCCATTCCAATGTAACATTGGTGTTGGTCAAGTCATTCGTGGTTGGGATGTTGCTATTCCAAAATTATCTGTTGGTGAAAAGGCCAGAATCACTATCCCAGGTGCTTACGCTTACGGTGAACGTGGTTTCCCAGGTTTAATTCCACCAATGGCTACTTTAATCTTTGATGTTGAATTATTAAAGATTAACTAAAGAGATTGCTAAATTCTATTTAGAATTCATCCATTGTATATATGTATAAATATATACACTTATTGTCTTATTTAGTTTAATGTTTTATATGCGTTTTCCAAAGTTTTGTAACTTTGGTCATTTCAATCTATCATTATATAGTTCTGTAAAAGATACAAACTTACTGCACAATAATAGAGACACTTTATTTGATTTTGCTATTTTTTATTTCTCAGCCTCGTAGAGAATCTTTTTGGTTGGTCTGTTTTTGAATATTTACGTTTCCTTTTCTTAGTTGGAGTGTCATTAGGCTCTACTGTAGTTTCTTTCTTAAATTCTTTGATTTTTTCAGTCGTTTGATCTGGACTGTTCTCTTTCATAGGTTCAACATGTTGTGACGAATGTCTTGTTCTTTTAGCAAGTGGTTGGTCCTCAATGATAAGATCCTGCTCATGCGGCCTTTTTAGTTTGTTATTGTTTTCAATTTCCGTTCTGTTGTTCTTCTCTTCAGCAACCTCTGCTTCTTTCCCACGTAATCCTGCTTTGTTTCCATTTTTATTCACGGTTTCTTCAAGCTTAGTTTCTTTCCTGTTAGTTTCTTCATCAGGTGCTGTCTTTTCTTCGCTATTTGTTGGTTCGATAGCGTTTGCAGTTTCATCAGTATCTTTATCTTTAACAGTCTCATTCTCACTATGAGGTGGTGACTTGATATCATCCTTGTCAGACTTCCCTCTTAATCTATATGATTGGCGCCTCAAACGTGGGTACAGTTTTTTAGGCTTTTCCATATTTTCAACTTCCATCTCAACTTCATGTTCATCATCTTTATGCAATTTATCATTTTCTTCTTCTTTAGAATTCATCTTTTCACTAGCATTCTCATCTTCAGGTCTCTCTGACGCTACAGCATTTTCTGTATCAGCTTTTATCTCTTCTTGAATAGGTGCTGACTCAAGCTGTAGCTGTTGATTTTCTAAGCTAGTTTCCTTCGTCCTATCTATTAATTCAGCAGTAGCACCTTCATTCTCTTTATCCACATTCTCTTCATTATCACTTTTATTCTCATTTTCTTCCTTTTCCTCAGGACTAGTTTCCTTTGATAAAACGGATGGTTCATCTCCACTAGTTGGATTCAAATCGACATTTTCTTTCACTGTTGTTGCTGTAATATTTTCCATTTGTTGATCAGCAAGTGTACCGGTATCCACTTTTGATTCTTGTAAATCTGTCCCTTCTGTTGAATGCATTTTTTCAGGCAAGTTTGTCGTTACAGCGCCATCTAACTGAGTTTCATTTTCGGTAACAGAGGATGAAGGTTCACTTACTCCAACTGCTGGTGGAGACGCTATATCTGTTGAGGTTTCTTTACTGACTGTTTCGTTAGTTATTTCTTCTGTCAATCTATCTTCTTTAACTTGTTTTGAATATTGATCATCAACTGCAGGTTTTTGAGCAGTATTTTCAATTTTTACCTTATCTTGTAAAACAAATTCCTTGGGTGTTTTGATCTCTATACTTCTGCGATCAAATAATTTTTCCAAACTTTTATTGTGATCAACCTTAATTTCTAAACTAGTGGATCTGCTGGAATCATCTAGACCGACGGAATCAGCAGGTTCAACAGAAGATGTTCTTTCAATTGAATTACTTGGTTCAAAATATGAAGATTTCTCCAATGTAGGTGCTGATGTCGTCGAATAGTGTGTTGCAGTAGGTGCATCTACTTGTGAAGGTTTTAATTCTTCAGAGGTTGGAGTATCAAATTTAGAATTTTCACTTGATTTCACTATATCAATTGGGTCAGTTCGCTCTGTCGCTCTAGCATTAGAGACTTCTTCGGCGGTTGTTATTTGTGGCATTGAATTGTCTGATACTGAAGATTGCATTCCTTGGGCATTGTTTGCTGGTTGAGCAGGAGTAGAAGAGGCAGTATTTGAATCCTCTTCTTTGGTATTGTTTACCGCTGTTTTATTTTCTTCTGATTGCTTGATATCCATATCAGGTCGTATTGTTGATATTTCAAGCTCGGTGTTTCTAGCATTTTGCAAGATCAGTTCGCCGTATTCATCCCAAGGCAGCTCAAAATCTCTCACTTGTGTGGCCAGATCGTATCGAAGCTTCAACAAGCGTGCTTTCTCAGTCATTGAGTTCTTCTCAGCCAGATTCCATTCTTTCTCGAATTCTGTTTTGATCAGCTCATCTTCCAATCTATTAGCTTCTTCCAAATTGTAATACTGCCTCAACTTGTTCCAAATGGCCTTTGCTGTAAATATCTTCTTACTCTTATACGTCTCCTTTTGCAGCATCGTCATGGGGTACTGTTCCCAATTATTCATTCTTTCCAAGATACAGATCATATGCCAGTGTTTGTGGATACCCACTGGTTTGAATTCAGCTACCCATTTCAAAAGCCTTATTTCATCCACAATATTCCATTCCATCTTAGTGGTACTAGTATTAAAACAATAACGATTCGCTATGGGCTTATAAGTAGCTGTTTCCAGCTTGAAAGTTATCTTTTCGCAATTCAAAATTAATTAACAAAACTTCTTTAATTGTACCAACTAACCCAGTAGGAGAAATGACCAAGAGGGCAGTCCTGCTGAAGTCGTTGAAGAGGGGCCGTGTCCTACCCTCGTACAACAAATGGAATCTGTTCAACCTCTACAAGAAGGACCCAGTCAATTTCAAAGCCAAGAGTTTATACCAACAGAAATGGCTAGCAAAACAGGAAGCTCGACATTATCATGGTGAGTTTATCAACGAGAAACGATTCCAGACGATGTTCTCAGGTAAGCTTAACTCTGTAGTGCAACTGGATGCATCTTTGAAAGGTAATGCTTTACAGGAGACTCCGTTCATGTTACAAACTTTTGCTCCTTTGGAGAAAAGATTAGATTTTGCTTTATTTAGAGCAATGTTTTCATCTTCAGTGAGACAAGCAAGACAATTTATCTTACATGGGTATGTTCAAGTAAATGGGAGGAAAATCTGCTATCCTGCTTATGCTTTAAAACCAGGCGATTTGTTCCATGTTCATCCTGATAAAGTGTTACAAGCCATGGGTGAGAAGAAACCTTCTTTGAAACAGGCTTTAAAGATTGATAAGAGACAAATCATCCATTGGAACAAATATGTCAAAGAGGCTAAGAAAGATCCGAAAAGATATTGGCTCGAGAAGATTAAGAAGTTGAAAAAAGATAATGATTCTGCCAAATTAGAACAATTGAAAGAGGGATACAGGGAAAAATATGACTCTGAATGCAAAGCTGCATTGAAAAAATGTAACATTAACCATTGGCTTTCTGAGGTATTACGTTTACAAAGAAATGTTTCAGAATTAAAGAAGGACAATTTTAAGTTCTTAGTGGAACAATCCCCAGATCTTGTCAATGAAATATGGAATTCTTATAACGAGCTGTTACCTACAAAATTGATCGATCGCGATGTTTTGCAAAAGATGAATCCGGATGAGCTATCCCAATACACTAGTCAATTACTTACTGCAAAGGGAGATTGGTCAGCTCCATCCAAGACCACATTAAGATCTGTCATAAAGAAATTGGACGGAATCATAAAGAAATATTCAATGGCAATAAGTTCACACTACACCAATTTAAATAGACAACTGATAAGTGGGTCCATACCATTCGATCCACATTGGGCTAACTCTCTACAGTATCACGATAAACTAGACACAGAGGCCTTATTAGCGAATGAAAAATTGGGTAGCCAAATTATTAAACTGCCTTGGCAAAATCATATATATGGTAGACAGGATCCTAAGAAACCATATTTTACTCCATGGAAACCAAGACAATTTTTTGAACCATTTGCTATTCTACCACATCATTTAGAGGTATCATTTAAATTGTGTAGTGCAATTTATTTGAGAGATCCTGTGGCACGTCCTGGTCATAGTGAAGTTATTTCACCATTAGATATTTCAGTGCATAAAAGAGCTTATATGTATTATTCTAGAAAGGGTAAGTAGTTTTTCTTATTTCTCTTTTTAACTTATATTCTTAATATGGAATGGAGCGACTGGTAATAATAAATTATATTCTCTATCGTGATCATGGATCCAAATAAAGATAGCCCAAATCAGTGAAAAGTAATCTCATGCATGTAAATAAAGGAAAAAGGATTAATATATATGGTCATAATTTTATATATTTATATTGTATTTATAAAAAGTATATATTGTTCAAGAAAGCCTAGTTCTATTGAATTAATTGTCATATAAATATATACATAAACACAATTGAACTTAGGCCATATGTTCAAAAACATTGGAGTTTAATTTACCATCATGGAAAGTATGTTTTAATTGTTCAGGCATTGGGAATTCCACGAAATCATCATCCTCACCGACAGGTAAGTTAACATTGATTGAAGTTGAACATGAGGTATAAATTTCAGTATTCAATGAATCCTTAGATAAATAAATGTTACCAGAATCTGATTTATCGATTGAAATTTGTGGTAAAAATTCTTGCACTTGAATCCCGAATTTATTACATTTAATTATATCTAACCCAGAAATAGAGGAATCTAATAAAAGAGAGCATGAATCAGACTCACTTAATGTAATGGCATTTACTTTACCCTTAATCTGAACCATAACATTACTACATTTACCAATGAAGACAGATTCATCTTTATTTGTTTCGATGACGATAGGTTCGTTATTTGGCTGTTCATCATAGTTTTCAATAAACCATTTATTACCATCTAATTCCTTTCTTGCTGGTTTCTTTATCTTTAAATTAGTTGGTTTCTTTGGTTTTGGTGGAGGAGTATTCTTGGAACCATTATCAGAAGGTACCATAGATGATTGGCGCAACTCAGGATTTTTATGTGTTTGTTGTGATTTATCCACTTTCTTCAAACCTTTAGTGATATTTTCACCTTGATTTAATTCAGCGAAAACGGCATCAATACCACCAGAATTGGAACTTGATTTTGATTCATCTTTGACTTCAAATACTGAAGCTGGTGGGGCTGGTGGTGGTGGTGGTGGTGGAGCGGTACCAGAAGCGGATGCAGTAGTATTTGTTGAAGGTACTGATTCATTTGAAGCTGATTTTTTATTACCATTCATTGCTTCTTTCAATGGGATACCATTTCTATTCCAAGTAAGACCAGTAGTATGGTACTGTTTAACATATAATTTAAGGTTATCAAAAAGTTTTAAGAAAGTTTGCACCCATTTGACTGAGTTTGGATCAGATTCTTTGAATTCTTTCAAAATTTTATTAGTCCAAAATTGAGCAGCATCTTTGAAATCACCGATAATCGATAATGGAGTAGGAACTGCAACCCAAGAAGCCATTGGAATACCTTCCAATATGGCATTCAAGTAGAAGAAAAATTTGGATTGATTATTTTGTTCTTTCAAATCCATAATTTTTGCTACTAATTCATTAGTTGGTTTCATAAATTGTATAAAATCTTGTGAAGTGAAATCTGGTTTCAAAGATTTGTTACCTAGTTTGATTAAATTCAATTCTTCGTGTAAGATATCAGATAATATTTGTGTACCATTGACGACGATTGGATCAATATCTTTAGCTATATCCAATAAAGGAGAAACATTTTCCTTTAAGAAAGTCTCAAATTTAGATTCACTTTCTGGAACTTCTGCAGCTACAGCTGCATTCTGATGCACAGATACAGCTGGTGTGGAGAATTTCTCTTGAGAAGCAGACGATGAGCTGTCAGAGGAAACATTCGACCATTCTTTTGACTTTTCAGACATCTTACTTTGCACGTATCCTTCTTGGTAAATTGTCACATCTTCCAACCTGGCAGTAGCGTCCTCCAATCTCTTAAGCAGTTTGGACAAATTGAAGCCCTGGATGGCTAGTTTGTTTTGGTCTGGCATCTTGTTTTCTTACGGTTCCAGTTGGTGTTTTGTTTCGTTTCATAGCTGAAATTTCCATTGAGGCCAACAGGTAGCTACCCGGCCACACCGGTGTTATGGTAGCGCCGCATCCCTGGATGCTGTTACTTTCTGGTTGTCTGGTCGGTTGGTCTCATCTTCTGCAACATTTCTATTCTGGCTACTTCTTTACTCTCTCCCTTGGCTAGGGCAATGTACTCCAGTGACCCAGAGTGGGAGATGAGATTCGAGTATGTGTCTCTTCGCACATTGTCCAACCATTCTGTCCCCGTGGTATCCTGGTTACCGATACCTACATGCTTTTGCTTCATCCGCTGGTACTGTAACCTCTCTCTTTGTTTATCAGACTAGATAGAAATGGGGCAAACCGGCATGGGCGGTTATGTTTTCGTTTCTTGTTAGTATAAAAAGATATCATCCATGCACCCTGTAGAGCAAAAATGCACTGAACAGTTCTGCACCTCAACCTTCCAGCCTGCAATTACATTTCAGCTAGGTCAGAGAGAATCACTGTAGTGTACATACCATCCTGCTGTTGTTGTTTCTGTTTCAAGTGGCTTTATGAAAGTTTTCTTATTGTGAATAGAGAAAAAAAAAATGAAATTTATTTGAATCTGTCTGTTGAATAACAAGAGATTTGAGAACATGATCTCTGTTGAAGCATTGAACATTCTGCTGGGGAAACGCCGTCATAGTCTACCAGAAATTGATATATTTACTGGTTTGACCGTGTTCAATAAGGACTCACTGGCACATTGGGACAAAAAAATGGATTCGTTATCCGATGAATTCAAACTGATAGGATCTATCAATGATAAATTTATTTGGTTGAAGAAATTATTCCATGATATGTTTGCAATCTTATTCCATGATAAGTTTGTGGAATTAGAGATTGGATTGCAAGATTTGGCTAATTTATTGATAAGGTTAATTGAATTAGATCCAATTAAAAACACTTCCATCATTGGTAAACTTTTCATTGCTTCATCTAATTCGTTAGCGAATGTTGCAGGGAATGGAAAAAACGAAACAAGATTGGTTGATTTGGCTCAATTAGTGAAACCAATTTATGGTGAATTATTCAAATTTAGTTGGATATCCACAAAATTAACTGAGCGTAATAGTGTTCTGTATTTAAGACATCTTTTAAAGAAATCCAAATATGAATTGAAAAAATCAAATCTTTTCACTGAAAATGCAACTGGTTGGTCACAATTGACTATACTGTTTTTAACGTTCTATAGAGATAAAGATAACTTGTTGAAAATTGATTATTATTTAGAAGAAATGTATTTCATTGTGGGTAAATATTCTTTAGAATTATTGAGGTGCATAGATCTATTTTTAAATGTATCAAAGGAATATATTCTGAATGACTACAAGATAGTAATTAGTTTTTTGCAAAAGACTGATTGGTTATTAAACTCAAAACTGATGTTAACAGAAGTAGTCATCTTCAATTTAAACGGTTACAATAAGGATTCACAAAATTATCAAAATATGGTATCAATACTGATTAAAGAAAAAATACTTGATTTTGAGCAAGTTTGGATGAACTTGACACCCACTAACGAAATATTGATCGAAACATTAGATAAATATGACACATTTTTGGATAATGAATCAATGAAAGGTTCACAAAATCCTTTAGCTATGGCAGCAGCTTTATCTAACATTGATGATGAGGTTGATGAGTATAATAATGAGAACGACAAAGATGACCAACAATCCAAGAAAGATATCGATGAAAATGACATTGTAGATAACGATGATTCAAATTCATTTGACAAGATAAAGGAAAGTCCAAAATTGTTGCTACTTGAAAGCTTACTAAACCATGGTTGTTTAACTGAATCCCTAAAATTACTTAGAGACATGCCAAGATTGCTTTACTTCAATGATGATATTACAAGAGCTTTCACCAGATTATTCTCTTATATCATAGAGCCACTGTATAGAAATACAAGTTACTGTCAGTTTACTAACAATTTGACAAATGAAGGTTCACTGTATAACAACACAACTCAAAAACCAAGACTGTATATCTCAAAACCATCCTTTAGAACATCAGACAATTTCGAATTAAACGTTCAATTTTATTTTTATTACCAAGATTGGACCAAGAATATTAATCAAATTGATACATTCGATGACTTATTCAAAACTTCTAACGAGCTTCTAAGTTTGATTGGCCCAAATTTAGCCAAGGATTTAAGACTCTTATCAAAATTATGCCGTATAGCCATTGACAACATTAAAAAAAATAATAACGAGGAAAATGTGATAACAAGATGGATTGATTATACAAGAAAATTCATATTTCCTGCAGTAGGATTATTAGAATCAGATCCTACCATATCTACTGAAATTTATAACTTATTAAAATTATTCCCCTTTGAAACCAGATATTTTTTGTATAGTGAGATGCTAAACAAATTGTCTAAGGATTCATTATTGGTTAGAATAGGTTTCAACAAATCTGAAAGAGAGGCTAGAACCTCTTTGAAAGCATTAAGTACAGATACCATTGTACAAGAATCGAGAAATTTATCAAGATTAATTTCATCTAACCCTATTGCTACTTTAATACCAACTTTGAAGCAACTTGAAAATTATGATAAAGTATCAGAATTATTAATTTATACCTCCAACTATTTCAATGAATTTGCATATGATGTGTTACAGTACATCATCCTGTTAAGGTTATCATTACCAAGAGCATCTGTTCAAGCTGATGGTGTCAATCAGGCATCATGGGTATTAAGATTAGCTATCTTTATTGCTGGATTGGCTAAAAACTGTAATAAGATGGATTTAAGCAATATTATTATGTATGTTATCAAGGCATTACATACTGATAATATTATTGCTGTAACAATATTGAAAGAGCTTATCTTAACAGTTGGTGGTATCAGAGATCTTAACGAAGTGAATATCAATAGATTAATCATGCTCAATTCCGGTCCACCAGTAAAGAAAGAGGCTAGAAAGCTTATCTTTGATTTTAGAGACGCAAATGCTGAAGTAGCGAAGAAACTTGTGTCACTTTTCATTAAAGCTAATGCTATATCAGAGATCATTTTATTGTTGTATAATTTGAATTTGAAAGTAAACACCAAACAAGCACATTATAAGATTTTATCAACTCGTTGTGATGAGATGAGTACGTTATTATGGTCCTTTATTGAACTAACTAAATTTTGTTGTACAGATGAGGAATTCTTAAAGAATGTTTTACCATTCCAAGAGCTAACTGATAAATACCATATGAGTACAGCATGGGTTTTTCAAGTTTGGAGAGATTTTATAGATAAGAAAAATGCTGAATCAAATGGTTCTGATGAAAGTAATGAATCCCTAAATAAAATTATGGAAAATGCTGTATTCCCAGATGTGAAATTTGAAAATTTATCGAAGGATATGTTTATTACATTTTGGAAGTTATCATTGTTTGATATCCATTTAGATGAGATTATTTACAATAAATTAAAGGAAAACTTGGAAACACAATATGTAAATGAAAGAATGAATCGGAAAAAGCATGTTATAAGCAATAAGATAAGACAAATATCTGAATCCTTAGTGACACATAAGAGAGTTTATGATTCGGTGTCCAGCAAATTAAATAGAAAGGTCGAAATTTGGTTCGAAAAATTTGACGAAATCAATATGAAATCATTTTTACAATATGCAATCTTACCAAGAGTTTTATTTTCACCATCAGATGCAGTTTATTCCGCTCACTTCATTTTGAAATTATTTCCTCTTGAGCAACTAGTGAAATTTTACAATGTGTTTATTACTTCAGCAATTTTGAAAACATTAATCTTTAGCTGCACCACATCAGAGGCAAGTAATTTAGGTATATTTTTCTCCATCATTTTACAAAATTTAGAGGATATGAGAAGTACAGATAAATTTGTCAATTATAGACGTACATTATATGAATGGCATTGTACGATTTCAGAACAGATATTGGCATTATTAAAGGAGAAAAACTATATGTCAATAAGAAATTGTATTGAGTTTATGAAACATGTTTCTAGTTTATTCCCCGTGATTAATATACATATTGAGATATTGTGTGAACAATTAGAAACCAATTTGCAATCAGAACAAAGGGAAGATATTAAATTACCTACCAATGCATTGTTAGGCCATTTAAAGGCGAGATTAAAGAAAGGTTCCATAACAGTGAAAGATTTCTGTCCCTTGAGTGATGATGATACTGCAATGTATAAAGAATATGAGGATCAATTAAAAGAAATAAAAGATTATGAGCATATTCTAATCAATAAGGCAAAGGAACAAGAAATGAGAGAAATTTTAGAAAGAAAGAAGAAAAATAGAGATCAAGGAAACAAGATAAAGGAACAAGAAGTTGAAAAAGGTAATCAAAAATCCACTATTCCACAAGATGTCCCATCAGCCAAGGAATCTAATGAAACTAAGCTTTCTTTGACTCAAAGATTGAATAATTTACCGAAGGCTCCAGGGCTTTCACGTTCAATTCGTAAAGATGAGTTTGAAACTAGTGATTCCAAGTCAAGAGATCAAACTGTGGGTGGTACGGGGGACTCTGTCGCAAAGATAAAGAAGATGGAACAGATCATAAACAAGATTTCGGAACCACTTTCATGTAGTAATTTGATTGAACTTGCCACAAAATTCGAAAATAGTAGTATTGTGAGACAAACCATAGATAAAATAAATTCAGATAGTCAGATGCATATCAACACTGTTAGGAGTAAGTTAAACACTATATTTCGGGATTATTTGTCTTCTATATTTGGAGATCTTGAAGATCCGATGTATCAAAGCCATTTGACAAAGTTAGAGAATCTGATCAATACCGTTACCAGACCAAGTAACGTTGTCAAACCAAGAATGAGTCGCTATAATACCGCAACTATAGATCGTGCTTCCTCTGAGATTTCAACTACTGCTGCTGAGAATAATGTGAATGTTAACGCCAATAAATCTGATACTAGAACCACCAAGTTGCCAACAACACCTTCACATCGAGAATTACCCACTGTACCGTCGGGAAACCGTGAGAGGGACAGCAATAGTACTAAGAATAATGATAACAGAAAAAATGATAACATGGAAAATAGACATAGAGATTACAGGGGGTCAAGAGATACTCGGAATGGTAAACCAGAGAATAGATTCAGTAGTAATAGTAGAATTAATAGTAATAATAGACTGAATACTTATGGTAACAGTAACAATAACAATAATAAGAGATTAGATCATCCAACTGAAGATTCCAATAATGCCAAAAGATACAAAAACGACAACAGAAACTCGAGACAATCGCGTTACAAAGATAAGAACAGTAGCGGTCTACCGCAGGGACCCAAACACCATGTCAGCAATTCACGCTACCAAAGGTAGAAGTTGCTGTATTTTGTGTAAAGTTTGTATAGCGAAAAGTGAAAATAAAAAGTGAAAAATGTTTGAATTTGAAATAAAAGTATGTAACTTTTCTTTGTATATACCACGATCCACACGGTTATGAATGAAGAAGAGATTTGGGGCGGCAATGAAGGGATCTTATCAGTGTTTGTCAGTAAAGCAAAAGATCTGCCCAATCTGATTAAATTAGATAAGCAGAATGTTATGTTAAGGTTAAGAATTGCGCATATGACTCGTGAAAGCGATATCATATTTAGAGGTGGACAGAACCCTCGATTTGATTATTTGGAGAAGTTCCCCATAACGCGGAGTGTGAAGCCTATTATGCTTGTTGAAGTTTATTGTGAAAGGAAGAATAAGAGTGCTATTCCGATTGGGAAATGTGAAGTGGATTTATTGAATGGTATGAGAGCAGATCCCAAGGAAGGGTATTGTGTTTGGTATGAATTAAAGAGGGATGCAAATGAATTTGCAGGTACTATATTCATTGAATTGACGTTTCAACCTACTTTAAGTAAGAGTATAATGAGTAATACCCATGTTAAATATATGAATAATATCAATAAATTGGATGCATCATTTGCCGCAAGACCTATACCCCCGTTACCGAATGAGAATATTATGTCGCAATTAGATTTGCACCCGTCATTACATAATGATGTTTATGATAGTCCGCAAAGTGTCCATAATATTTCACCTCGTATGAATGATAAGTATTTATCTACAAGTTCACATAGTGCGGGGATGAATAATCATGGTATAAATTATATGCATGGATCTGAAATGAGACAGATAACTCCACAAATAAATAATAATATAGACAATCTCAATGTCAATAATTTCAGTTCTTCTATTGTGTCAAATAATACGATGATAACCGATAATACCACGAGTACTACCACTACGGCAGCTACCAAATTCCATTTTGCCAATTTGAAGAAATTGAAAGAACGTATCAACATATTTAAGAATCCGAACTCATCCGTGAATAACAATGAGACTGTGGATATTGAAGCCTTGGAGAAGGCAATTGGAGTCACTATGGATGCTGAAGCAAGTGAATCTGTTGATGAATTTGCCCGATCATCGAGTAGTTTTGGACGATCGATGAGTAGTGATTATAACTATAATAACAGTACAAATTATTTAGAGAGAGATAGTGTAAGGAAGAATTTACCTGAATTACCTACCATACCGAGAAATAAATCAGAATCACCTAGAAGAAGGCCCCTACCGCCTAACTAATTGAGGTATGGATATGTATATATATATCTATATTTATATATAAAAGACTTTGTGTAACAATAGTATGAAAAAGAACTTATGAAGTTTATCTTTTTTAGCCAAACGCAGGTTCATCATTATCAATATCGTCATCCATATCATCATCATCACCATTATTGAAATATTTTTCTGCATTATAATCATTATCATCATCGTCATCCTCGTCTTCATCGAAATCGTCATCGAATTCATCTTCATCTTGCCCCTCTTTGCTAACAGTTGCATTCTTCTTACCGTCCTTCTCCAAATCATCTACTTCATCAGCCAATTCTTTCAACTTCTGTAACATATTAAGACCCATATCATTCTCCAAAAGATTATTCCCATTCAACTCATTGTCCATTGCTGTCTCATTATCTTGATTCAGTTTCAAATGCTTTATCTGCAAAAGTTTCCTCTTATTGATCCCCATAACATTGTACAACTCTCTTGGGAACACCTCCAAATGGAATGGATGACTATCGATATTTAGATTTATCGACGGATCCAAATTTTTCAAGTATTTGTCACTGTAACGATCGATATGTGACTGATTCGCCACGTCTTGATCCTGGTGCAATTTACCCAAGTTGAAGACAGAGTCGTTTAGATTATTTAGATGGTTTATGTACTGTGATGCTATAGATCTTTCTGTTGGAGTATGGATAGAGTTATTTACCGGTAGTGGCATGAGAGGTACTTCTGTGGGTCCATTTGATTGAATGTCCATGTATGCTATACCGAGGGGTATGCCCAGGCCTTGTGATTTGGATCTGTAACTCATTGGGTGCTGGGTAGTGGGTGCTCTGTACAGCAGGTTGGAGGGTCGATGAGATGAGGTGAAAAAATAGTGAAAAAAAAATTTGTATATTGGTGATGATTACGTACTATATAGGACTGTGCAGTTGTTAGTACTCCAAGAGGTCTGCGATGTCTTCGTCTGAGTCGTGTAGAGGTGTGTGTGATTTCTTCAAGTGGTCTACAGCGTGTCCGAAGGCCTCTTTCTGCTTTTGGACACGGAAACGAGTCTTGTTCCCCCACCCGAACTGTTTGGGTTCGCTTCCTGTGGATTTGGTGTCCTGTTGTTCCTCGTGTGTTTCGGGAGTGTCGATAAGTTTGTCTCTCTTGCGGTTCTGGTCGTTTACGACCTGCTGTTGTAGTTGTCTCTTGGCCAGTTCTCTCTGGACGAGGTTTCTTAGTAAGATGTAGCCACCGATGAAGATGACGAGTCTTATGAACTGTTGGAGGTCCCACTGTTGCAGTCTGACTGCAATGTTGTGTTTGAGTGCCTCGACGATGGATTGCATGGGGGTAGTAGCAGTGAGTGTAGATGGTGCTAGCAGCGAGAAGAAGTAGTAGAAGTAGAAGAAGTAGAAGAGGAAGAGGAAATAAAAATTTCACTCAGAATTTGCTGTAAATGACGCAAACAATGAGGACGATGAGGACGGCGATGATGGCGTAGCTGATGAACTTGTTGGCTAGCAGTCTGTGTGTCATGGAGCGGAGTGTGCGGAGGGACTTGTCCAGCTGTGTGTCTGCCGCGTGGAGGGTGTGGTGTGTGTTCTCCAGTGTTTCTCTCTGCGTGCGCAGTTGGTTCATGATCTGGGATCCGACCTGCTCTGTGTCCAGGGCTATGCGTGTGGCGTCTTCGAGTTTGGCACCCGTCTGGTGCAACAGGTGGTGGTTAGACAGCAACTGAGACCGTTGTGCCTCGTCTACTCCCGCACCTGTCCCTGCGGTTCCATCTGCCCTATCGCCAAACAACAGGGCCCTCTCTCTCTGTTCAGTGTGACGCTGTTCGTACCTGTCCTTCCACTGCTGCCACTGTGTCTTGTACGCCCTGAAACGGCTGCGCCAGTGTTGCTTGTCCCTCACGTTGTTCACCTCTATGTCCATCTGGTCCAGCAACTCCTGCAACTCCTGGAACGTGGCGTCCAGCGTCTCCAACGGCCCAGACCCGCCCACTTGCAACTCCACCGTGTGCAGCAGGTTCACAAACTCTGTCTCGTACTCTGTAATCAAATGGTTCTCCATCGTTGGCTGTGGATTTTCTGTTTCAAATTTGTTTCTTCTTGTTTTGTTTATTTATTTTCCTTCTTCTCTTCTTTGCTGCACTGCTCTGTACTGTCCTGGAGTGCACTATACGTCGTTGTAGCAATGCACAGCAGGATACCTAGGCCAAGCACCCTCAGAGACATCACAAACACCACCACGCCACACAGACAGTTCACTTTCGGCGACTCGCAGTCGATAGAACTGGTCAAGAACAAACAACGAAAGATCTTGAATGACATAAACAACCTTAACGATACCATTAGGGACTTGAACAAGTCCATCGATGTGTTGAAAAACGTCACTTACACCAACTTGGTCAACGGCAGGGAGGAACTATTGTCCGATATGAGTAAGTTAGAAGCAAACATCCACTTGTTGAATGATGAGTTGTATCAAATTGATCAGAACTACTTATTGCTCTCGAATGAGAACGAGTTGGGTTTGCAGAACTTACAATTACAGAACAATATTGAGGCGAAGGACAAATTCAATGCGTTAGATTTATCCATTTGTCAAGAGAGGAACCATTGGGAAACCAAATTGAATAAAATATTGTCTGAGTGGGATGCGATTAATAATAATGATAATTTGGTACGGGAACTGACTAATTTGAACCAATTGGTAGAGACCAATACAAGGGAGAATCAGTCTGCTTGTGATAAACTGGTGGAAACGGATTTGAAACCTACGTTAACCAATTTTAAATCATCGAAATTGGATAAATTAACTGGTTTAAAATCAGAGAATAACACTTTACACTCACAATTAGATATTTGTCAAGACGAGCATGACAACTTGTTACAAGATATCACTAATTACAAAACTCAAATCACTAATCTGGAGATGGAAATAAGTTCCATGGAGAATGATATCACACAACTGAACCAATTTGAATTGATCGAGTTGCAAAACAAACAATTGGAAACAGCCAAAGAATTGGAACAGATGTCAAATTTGACCCGTTCAATCAACAAGGTATACGACACCACTAAACAAGAGTACCAAAGAATAAACGGGAACTTACAGCGCGAAAAGGAGAAGATACACAATTTGCAAGACGGTATACAGAAGTACACCACGGCATAGTACCCACACAGTACCATCACAGCACTTAACACACAGTGTTGTCGCTATTGGTTCCATGGCAGCAAGAACTGCCATTTTTCCATTTTCTGCCATGAAAAGTGAAATTTCGAAAGTAAAATTTGTTTACTCCACAATAAGGAACAACAACAACTCCAACAACAAGGATGAAATTGACACTTTTACTGCCACTGGTACCGCTATTTTGCAGTGTACGCTGTCAGGCTCCCGGCGAGGGCGGTGCAGGTGCTGCTGCTGCCGGTGCTGCGGGTAACGCTGCCGCTATGATCGATGCAAACGGTATAGTTGCTGGTGATGACGGTTCTGCTGCTACTACTACTTCCGCTTCCACTTCTGCTACCGCAACTGGCGACATCACAGAAGTCACACCAGACGTAGACGCAAATGACGATTTGTCTATAGTAGGGACATGGTCATCCAAATCAAATCAAGTATTCACGGGTCCCGGGTTCTATGACCCAATAGACGAACTATTGATCGAACCTTCCCTGCCAGGTATATCATACTCATTTTCTGAGGATGGTTGGTTTGAGGAGGCCACTTACCAAGTCTCCGGGAATCCAAAGGACCCCAAATGCCCCACTGCAGCCATGACATTCCAACACGGTCATTACAAATTTTATTCAAATGGATCCCTAGTGTTGAACCCAATTAATAGTGACGGGAGACAACTGGTAAGTGATCCTTGTAAGGATAACGGTGTCTCTACATATTCACGTTATGCACAACAAGAAATAATGAGAAACTATTTGGTCGTTTTTGATGACTACCATGGTATTTATAAACTGTTGTTATGGCAATTCGATGGTACTCCAATGCAACCATTATATCTGGCATATAAACCACCAATGATGTTACCCACGGAGACTTTGAATCCAGTGGACACAGCTAACGCAAATAGTGTCATTGAATCAAACTCACCAGATTCAACCACTAACGTCGGTAAGAGAGATAACTCGATTAATAATTTAGTGAAACGTGGATTAGAGAATAGATATAGAACTAATGCTATCAAGCAGTCTAATAACTCAAATAGATTCACACTCATTTGGTACATATCTGCTACATTTATTGGATTGGGTTCTCTCTTATTCTTGTTTATGTAACAAATCAACCATTATTATTATTATTACTACAACTATTATTATCACTATCCTATATATACATACATACACAATTTTATATATCAAAATCTTCAATTTCCATACCACAATCATTACATCTTTTCTTTATTATCTTGTTGCCATGTTCATCCTCTTTGTTTGTCAATATTTCATTGAACGAATGCGTATGTTTCAAATTGCCATACTTGTTATCCCTGAGACGCTTCGTGAACTCCTGTGATCTTGTCTTGAGTCTCATCGTTTCAATTTGTTTCTTATACCGTTTCTCCTTCCTTTGCTGTTTGCCCAATTCTCTTCTTTCCCATTCTTTATCCAACCCATCTGGTCCCCCCCATTTCTTCCAGGCAAATTCTTCAATGTCTTGTCTAAGAAACAATTGCATTCGGGCAAACGTACCACTATGTGGGTTACTCTTTTCATACTTGTGGAAAATGTCAGTATCATTCAACTCAGATTCTGTCAACAAATAGTCACTCTTACATTCGGTCTTGGTTAAAAGAGAGTACTTATCGGGATTTTGCTTCACACACTGTTTACATATCTTAATCTTGAATATTTCCTCCAAGATGGGGTCTAACTCAATATTGATATGACAATGCGAACATTTATCCTCATCTGTCACTAACACAGGTATGGTATCGTTGGGGTCCCTCCTTTGTAACAGCTGCTCTTGCTGTTGCTGTTGTTTCCAATCCTCTAATGTCTTGCTGGGATTCTCAGTGTCAAGATCGGTATCTCCGTGCTTGTTGATGTACCCACCATTCAAATTATTCAATGATGCAAAATCGTAATCGATATAATCACTTTTCCTCACTGTAGGCTTCAACTTGACCTTAGTCTTGTCGTTATCGTTATCACCACTCTTGTCCTTGCCATCCGGGAGCAATCCACGTTGTTTCAACCTTTGTAATGCCCTCTGTCTGTTTTGTTCAATTTTGTTCATATCGAATCGGTCGTATCGTTAAACGAACAAGAAATTTTCCTATAAATTGGACCACTTTAAACTCTACGCACCCTCAGATCTCTAAGATACTACTGCAACTACTACTGCTACCACGAGGTTACAGTCGAAATTAAGATGAGGTTCTTGAGATGGGTGGTTCCCTTACTATTACTAAGATACTTTTTGCAAAAATGTTTCGATACCTACCTACCACACTGGTACACTTTCCAACCACAACGGATCCATACATTATGTCAGATGGCCATTGCTGAAAATAAGAGCAACAACGGCACCACGCGTGACATGTTTGTGCACCTTACTAAGTTGTTACAAGACGAGTACGGCACCGATCTAATAAACGACTACAACGATGATGAATGGATGTTTAATAATGCCGGTGGTGCCATGGGGCAAATGTTCATATTACATGCCTCATTGACAGAGTATATCATATTGTTTGGCACAGCAGTCGGTAACGAGGGCCACACAGGTGTCCACTACGCAACAGACTATTTTAACATCTTGCAAGGTGTCGAGTGGGCAAGTAGACCCAATAGTACAGTGCGTGAGAAATATGGACCTGGTTCGTTGCATGTATTGTCTAATGGGGTCGCAAAGCAGTATGCTATGGATCCAGAATCGTTTGCCCTGGAGTTGGCACAAGGTTATATACCATTCATGTTGCCCTTTGGGATGTTGGACACTTTGACAAGTACACTGGATTTCGGTACGTTTTACCACACAGTGTATTATACAGCGAGATCCATGTTGAAGAGTGTGTGGAATGGTAAGCTGTAGCCCTTGAGCATGTGTATAGTATAGTATAGTATAGTATAGTTATATAGTAAACCGCATTGCATATACGGTACAATAGATAGGTCTTGTATTTATGAACCCTAGGGTACAGAGTAAAAACAGTTAGGTCAATAAAGTCAGGTGTCACCCGCACACACGTGATCCAAACCGCTTTCACGTGACTAGGTAACGTGACCGCAAATTCAAAAGCGTCGAAAGTTTCAACAACAACCGCCAAAACGCACCCAACCCAAGTTAAGTTACTCTACCCACACCCAATTGCCATACGCCAACCCTCCACACAATGAGTGAAACCGTCCAAGAACAAGGGTTCTGGTCCTCCAACCCTATCTCCAAGTTCATCATCGACACTTACGACACTTTACACCACAAGAGATCCTTGTTGAATTTGGCTAACCCAGGTACTGTGGAGAACTTGAACAAAGAAGTGGCTCGTGACGTCTTCTTACAGCAATACTTCTTCACGGGTCTCAGAGCAGACTTGAACAAGGCTTTCATCTTAAATCCTGCTTTCCAAACTTCACATACTTTCACTATAGGTTCCACCAATTTACCCAGTTACGCATTCTCTACTCTTTTCGCTAACGATAAATTGTTTATTCAAGCTAATTTGGATAACGATTACTCTCTTTCTGGTAGATTCAATTACAATTGGTGTAAAGAATCAGTCTCTAAATTGAACTTACAATTAGCTAATGGTCAACCCACAATGGTTCAATTAGAACATGATCTACAATTAATGGACTCTTCTATCAATTTAAAAACTCTAAACCCAAATTTCTTAAACGGTAATCAATTCACTGGTGTCGCTGTAGCATCAATTTTACAAAGTGTCTCTAAGAACTTATCCATTGGGTTAGAAGTACTTTATTCAAGACCACAATTATTACAACCTGCTGATACTGGTATCTCATACATGACTCGTTATGTGTCCAATGATAAAAATTGGATCTTCTCGGGTCAATTACAGGCAAATGGTTCATTAATTACTTCATTCTATAAAAAAATTTCATCTAATGTAGAGGTCGGGTTAGAGACTACTTTACAAGCTACAATGTTACCAATTAATGATCCAACTTTAGGTACTCCGATTGGTATTCAACCTAAAGTGGATGGTACTACCACCATGGGTATGAAATACGAATATAGACAATCTGTGTATCGTGGTACTATCGACTCAAATGGTAAAGTGGCTTGCTTCTTAGAGAGGAAAATTTTACCCACTTTATCTGTCTTGTTTTGTGGTGAAATTGATCAATTCAAATTAGAGAATAAATTAGGTTGTGGGTTACAATTCGAAACTGCTGGTACTCAAGAATTATTAATGTTACAACAAGGTTTAGATAAAGATGGTAATCCATTAACTGCTCCTGTAGCTTAATAATAATAAGAATAAATAGATATGTTCTATCATACTCTCTATATATCTCTCTTTTTTCTAACTCTTTTGTAAATAGATAATAATCATGATATTTTATTTTATTTTATTTTATTTTATTTTATTTTATTTTATGCTATACTAATGTATCGTCCGATATTATAGAATTTGTATGAATATATAATGGGTTGCTCCTTTTGTCATGTTTAACAAGATTGTCAACTATCTTGTTTACCGTCATATTAAATGTTATACTAATATCACAATTGTCATTATTGGTCCATATAGTATCAAGTAGTATACTACTACGTTTTGTAGTTATATTTGCCTTGACTTTTGGTTGTCGTGTGACCAGTGAAGTATCTGATGAAATCAAAGCATCGCTATGGGAATCAATCTTGCCATCTAGGGTAACACCATCCAATACATTATCAAAATCTACCAACAGATAGTCTAACTCTTTCATAGTAATCTCATCATCATCATCATTATCTTCATCCCGTTTTTCCAATTTTTCTATCTTAAACTTATAATCACATATTCGACTTAATATATTACCTATTCGTTCTAAAACAATACATGTCACATCACGTTCATTCAACTTTATTTCATATTTCCCGTCTTTTGTATTTAAAAATATACTAAACTTAGTGACCAATCCACTTGGCTCCATTCTTACTTCATCATTTTCGCTGCTCATAAAATGCTCATCACTAGTCCTGATAAGGCCCCGTACCTTCAATTTCGGTAATATGGGGAAAACAATCTCATTATTCTTCCCAACACACATAAAATACGTCTTCGTGGTGATGGTTCGCATCTCATATATTTCAAATATACCACATTTAAGTAAATTTCCCTTATCATATATCTCACTGTTATTTATTATTACATGTGTGATTTTTTGACTGGAATGTCTCTTTATTGTATTGACTAGCCTATCTATTGGTCCAACTTTTCTATTTTGATGGTTTGGGTCATGACCACTCATTGCAAGTTGTGTTATTTAGCAAGAGAGACTGGAATTTGGTCACTCAAAATGCTTAGTTTCTTTGTTTGTTTCGTATATCTTTCGTTGAATTTTGGACATTTGCCTAAACTTTCTTTTTCTTTTTTGTGTTTACTTTTTCGAATTTCCAGTTTAATTATTTGCATCAGGGATACCGCATTCGGAAACAGGTTCGAACTTCGAACCGTTCACCTTTATTGAAACAAGAAAATCAGGTATAATACAACCCTTTCTTATTGCAATTGCTTCAAATTAAATATCTGTTTTCTTTTAAAAACAATCATTCTATATCAGCGTACATAAAATATAAATTAAGATTAAATTATATATATAAGATTTCATAATAAGCTAGTTAAATCAAAGTTAAAGTAAAAATTTCATGACTTTTATATTAATTTCATTTATTTTTTGGGTCATTTTATTGTATTATATTAGGTTTTTTTATTTTTTTATTCTATCTTGTTTTTACCTTGATTTAATCAACTCTCTTTCTGCCAACCAAATGGTCAGCAATGGCTCTAGCTTCAGACCAGTGAATAATCTTTGGCATTCTCTTAGAAACTTCAGTTTCATAATCATAAAGTTGTCTAATAGATGTGAAAACAAGATGTGAACCTTTAACACCTAATACTGCTGCAGTGGCTTCCAGTTCTTTATCTTCAGTAATGAAATCGATATTAGCTTCACGAGACTCTTTAATAATTTCTTGTTGATCTGCGATGAAATCAACTGCTTGAATGGCAAATCTTGTGGCTCTTGTACGATCAATTGGGGATGGTAACCCACCTTGTTGAACATGACCTGGAATGGCAGCTTTAGCATCAAATTTACCATTTGCTTCAGCAGTAATAATTCTAGCTAAATCTTCAGCTGAAAGTGCCTTGGATGCATTAGTTGTTTTTAAGATTAATTTACCAAACCCATTTCTACCTTCAGCTTTATCGAATGATTCACCTAAATTAACAATATCTTGATGTAATTGATCTAAGGAAATACCTTCTTCTGGAACATATGAAGCATGAGCACCAACACATAACGCAGCACATGTAGCTAAATAACCAGAGTTACCACCTTGACAATCAACAACAAAGGCTCTACCTCTGGTAGAAGCAGCAGATTGTTTAACAACATCACAGTAATTCATTAATGCATTTAAAGCGGTATCAGAACCTAAAGAATATTCGGTACCTGGAATATTGTTAGATAAAGTAGCTGGAATTAAAACCATTGGAATTCTGAAAGCTGGATAACTTTCTCTTGCTTGTTCTAATTGATGTAAGGATTCAAAGGCTTCAAAACCACCAACAATGACTAACCCGTCAAATTGATATTTTTGGAAATAGTATGCAATCATACCAATATCAGCGTCCTTTGGTGTAACTCTGTTGGTACCAATTTCAGAACCACCACGAGATTGCCAACCAATCATTTGTTTCCAATCTAATGATCTAACAGATTCATGTCTAGCTAAACCACTCCAACCATTATATATAGCATATGGTTTATGACCTTGAGACATACAGTAAGTCGCCATTGAGTAAACAGCTGAATTAATACCACCAGCTGGTGCACCAACATTAACAATAGCAATCTTTAATCTCTTATCAGCTGGTAATTTAGCTTCACCATGGTCTGCAGCATTAATAGCATTGAAATTCTTTAAATGTTCCACAAATTCAGCATCTCTTAATGACATAGCCTTTTCAAAATCTTTAGCTTGAATTGCGTCAGCAACTGACTTAGTCAATTTGACAGATTCAACTAATGGTTTTCTAACAATTTTGTTTTCGTTAATAGCAATTAATGGAGATGGAGTTTCTGGAGTTGATTCCAAGACAGCATTAACAGCTTCAACACCTTGTAAAGTAGCTAACATTCTATCGTATGCAACGGCAGTACCACCTCTTTGGACATGACCTAAAGTAGTAATTCTGGTATCTAAACCTAATCTATCAACTAAGACTTTATGAACATCCTTTGGTGTAATTGGAGTTAAATCATCAGAGATAGCACCTTCAGCAACAATAGCAATGGTAGTTCTTTTACCTCTAGCTCTATGTTTACCAACAATTTCACACATTTCATCTTCCCATTGTTTACCCTTAGCTGGCATTTCTGGAATGAAAATGTAATCAGCTGAAGTGGCAATACCGGCTAATAATGCTAACCAACCACAATTTCTACCCATAACTTCAACAACGAAAGCTCTTGAATGAGAATTAGCTGTAGCTTCAACATAATCGATAGCTTGACAAATTCTGTCTAAAGCTGAATAAGCACCGATAGTAGCATCAGTGGTAGACATATCATTATCGATGGAACCCACGGTACCACAAATATTCAAATGTTGATACCTTTCATATGATTCTGGAGTAATTCTCTTAGTATCTAATAATTCTTTAATTAAAGATGGCCATTCAGATCTGAATAAATCAGCACCAGTTAAAGAACCATCACCACCACAAACAATCAAGGCATCGACACCAGCTTCAATTAAATGTTGAGCACCTAATAATCTACCTTCTCTTTGTCTAAATTCTAAACAACGAGCAGTACCAATATTGGTACCACCTTCAGCAGACCAACCTCTAACATCTTCCCAACCAACTTCTTTAATGTATTCTGGACCACCTCTGACTAAACCTTCGTAACCTTCCATAACTACGAATGAACGACAACCTTTGAAAAGTGTAGATCTAACAATAGCACGAACATTGGAATTCATACCAGGAGCATCACCACCAGAAGTCATAACAGCAATAGCCTTCTTTTCAGATTCATCCTTACAATTTCTAGTTGGTAAAGATGGATAACTATCATTAGTTTTCATCTTGTAAGATAAATCAGTTAAAGAATGAACTCTTGATGGGGTCTTACTGTGAACAGGTGTAGATAAGATGTTATCATTAGCTAAAATGGTGTTAGCCTTAGTAGAGACTGCATTTTTAGTGGAAGTAACACCAACAACGTTACCTAATGGGTCGATAGTGTATATTTCCACTGGAGTTAAAGCAGATGGATATACTTGACATGGCATTTCTAAAGCACATAAGGCATCGTGTAAAGAAACGATATCACTAGTCTTGAAGACTAATGATTGAGAGACGTTTGATCTCCAATCATTGGTGTTAACGATACTTTCTAATTTTTTTATTTTATTATCAACTTCAGATTGTAAAGATGCATCAACAGATAATTGAATCTTGATGGAAACGATTGTGTTAGTTAAGATAGTCTCAGAATTGTTAACGACTTGTTTATTTTCTAGCTCTAAAAATTTAGCATAGAATTCAATAGCTTTCTTATAACTGTCTTCAGAATAAGCAGTTAAGGTTACATAAGATGTACCATTAACTACAGGGATAGACATTGTAGGTATTTGATAGTTATTATTGTTGTAACTTCACTTAAGACCTGTTAAACAAGAGGAAAATATATGCTTCGATATTATAATAAAAATGAAAAATTCAAGAAAAAATATAATGAATGAAAACAAAAATTTTCACACAGTTGTTTTGTTTATTTACTAAATTGAATTCCCAATGACAATTTTTTTTACCGCAATTTGAGAAGTGAAGCAATGCGCTTTTTATTGCAAACACGAGAATAATCTGTGCACTGGAAGGCAGTTTCGAAGAATGGATGATCTTAGTGATGACGGCTGCAAAGCGTGTGGTAGTGGCCGACTGATGGAGAAGTTAGCCAGTAGCCGTTTTTAACCGTCGGTGGATCTTTCTACGGTGATATCTGGCGGTATTGAACTTCAAGTAAATATAAAAAAAACCATCGATGAAGTTGGAAACTTCATCTCTCAGAATATCCCGTACAGAACTGAAAAACGTGGAAAATTTTCAAAGGAATCTGGAGCGCCAATTAAATCTCAGGGTGTGTGGATGTTCCACTGCCGCGGCGGCTTCCTGTTTTAGATTGACATTCGAAATCCGGATGAAAAATTGGGGAAGTTAAAACTGTACAAGGGAAAATTCGGATTGTAATTGGAAAAAAGAAAAAATAACCATGTAGTAGATTTGACTTTTTTTTTTTTTTCAAATTAAAGGCATACAATAGCCAAATTAATTTAAACCGGGGAATAAATTTCCCCACAATCTGGAGTCCCCATCGAGTTTCCTAAATTCTGACATTTAAACAATAACAATCGTCAAACACAATTTTAATGTCTCAACGATGATCTCGCTTTCAATTGCTTCATGGCTGAAAAAAAATTCTGATTGTAAGCGAAACCGAAACAGTTTTGTTGTTTCAGTCAATCATGGAACGGCAATTTTCTTCCTGTAAATTAAGCATGTATTTATCTTTCTGAAATTCAAAATGTTTCTTTGATATAGAAATCCTCCGATTTATATAGGCGAATAAGGGAAAATGTAAGCACCTGTAACAACAGAACCTTATGAAAGCTTCAATTGTAACACGCTGTATCCATTGCTAGCAGCATAATACTCTGGGTATGTCTTAGATATTTTGAAAAAGAAGAAAAAATAATAGGGCGTAGAATATCTAGAAGGAGGTATAAACGATAAGAAAACACAATGTAGTAGTTCTTTCAACATGCTCTGTTGTAGTGAAGCTCAAGAAACAGAAGCTTTGTTCATTTTTCAAGTAGCCTACTTTTTATCTTCACAAAGAATTGTTTCTACGCTTTGCCATTCTTCTCTTCAAGTATTGCCATTTAAGTTCATGTAAAAAGAAAAGGCTTTGTATGTTTCTGTCTTGGATTATGTCGTATCAAGGTTTTTCTTTACAGTTCTTCACATTTTTTGATAGATCCTAGTAGAATGATTCTACCGACGTTTATTGCAGCGTTCGTACTAAATATTTTGTAATGAAACGATAGTACTATACGATATATTATATGCCCCATGCTCCTACTATCTTTAGGTCAGAAAAACCTGGGGAATGTAGTATAAAAACGGATTTTCACTTCAAACACTATAAAAAGGATACAATGTATTTTTCTGTTAGGCCCCGGTGTTACTTGTTTTAGCCATTTTTATCTTAAGCACATGCTTATCTGCAAAAATGATCAAGAATTAGTTGAATAATCGATAGATGGCCTTGTCCCTTTTTCATATTGTCCTTGACTCATCCATTTCACATTCATTACCCCCTACAAATTTCTTCATCAAAGGTTTTCATCTGTTCCCATTTTTGGACACAAAATAAAATAATGTGGACAAGGGACAATGTCATATATCAAACACAAATTTGCGGTAGTGAATAACAACCGGCGGAAGAAATTGACCATCATTCCGTTTCCTAATGGAGTAATCCAACAATGTCACTTGTTGTACCTACGTACAAACCTTATCTGGACAATTACTTTCTTGGTAAAGTCAAAAAACTGGATTTATGGTATTCTGAATTTTTCTATAAGAAGCAATTTATACACTATAAAAAAAATAAACAAAGAAGGAAGAAACAGATCCAGATGTTTTTTGTTCGATTATGTGCTTAATTGCAATATTTAAACGATCCCATTTCTTGTCTTCTAATTCATGAATTGTAACTTATAACACATATTTTTGATAACACCCAAATCAATTAATACATAAGTTTCTGATTCTAAATCATATTCTTACGTCTTGGTATAATATATTCAGTACTTCACAAAGGATTAACTTCTAATAAATGGATTTTTTAATAACTTCACCAATGACACCAACCACACCAACGCATTTAAATGCATACTCTACTGATAATCAAAATAACTTGATGCTTGATTCAATGAAATTGAATAGCAACACGAAAAGCACAGATAATGTAGGTAATTACATCACACCTGATATTCCACGTTCATACTATATAAGCATTATAAGTTATACGAGTGGTAAAACAAACAACTATATAAATGCCAGTGAGGATGCCGATGCACTAAATTATATAGTTGAAGATGCCAATCTCAATAATGACGATAATCTATGTCAATGCATATCATCTGATCATTCAAGAAATAGCAACTGCCATGGTATAAATGGTAACGATCATAATCATGTTTGCTTTAGGCATCATCATAGAAGAAATTCTATTGCTGCTAAATTTGATATACATAGTTGCTAACTTATGAACGGTTCTAATATCAAAAAAAAAAAAGTTATATATATATATCTATTTACTTATTTATAGTTAGAGTATATATCAGTTTTTCTTAATAATATTCATATACCCTCAAGATTACTTCTTCTTTCTGTCATTAGAAAAGAAGTTTTGAAGTACACGCTTCTTTCCTGGGAAGTAAAGATCGTTCTTTCGTTTCAAGATATTATATCGCCTGATCTCGTTGAAATGTGAAATATTTTTTCTTGAAATTACCGCATAACACTAAGTAGAAGAGGAACCTTTGCTATATGTCAGAGAGTTCAGTAATAATGTAAGAGCACTTACTTTCATAACTTTTAAACTTACGTACATTATATTACAGTAATACGAAATGATATACAAATTCTATTTTAGAGCATTCATAATGGTTTCCTTATCTTCTTTGGAAAGCATCTTTAATATTTCAGATAATCCATTCATAGAGTTATCATGATTAGTTCTAATGGATTTTGCCAAATTTTGTGCAAAGATTTCAAGATCTAATTGTTTGATCTTTTCCTCTAAGACAGCATAATTCTGTTCAATCCAATTACTGATGGACTTATCATCATTCAAATCAATTTCTTTACTATACCATGATCTTAAGCGTGAGATCTTTTCCAATCTAGTAGAATCAGCTAATTTTTCACTCAATCTTCTGATCAAGTATTCTTCATTTAATCTACGTCTCAATCTCCAGAAAAAGAAACGACGCGCTTCTGTCCATTCAATTTCTTTACTAATGGTACCTTTAACAAGCATACGTGTAGATCTATCATGTAAATCTGCGAATTGAATACTTATTTGGTTGTAAATTGGTAACAATTGCTTTTCACGGTAAGCTAATTTTTTAGAAATCTCTTGATGTTCTTCATTCGTTAACTTCGAGTCACTCAATTGATTTCTTAATTTCTTACATTCTTTGTCTAACCTTGACATAGTGCTGATCAATTTTTCACGTCTGTACTTAATTCCAACCATACCTTCAGGTTCTAAAACACCAGCACGAGAATTAACATCAGCAAACATTTCCATTTGGTCAGCATTGATGGTTGGATCAACAACAACCCATGAACCACCTCTCAGTTCACCTGTTGGTGGGATATAAATAATAATTGGTTGTTTGTAATCAACAAGCGCGTCTACAATAAATGAACCATATTTCAAAACCTCGTTGTACATATCACGTTGACCACCTGAAAAACCTCTCCAATTGGCTAAAATCATTAATGGTAATTGTTCACCATTGTTAAAATCATTAATAGCTTGTGATGTCTTGAAAGCAGAATTTGGATACCAAACCCCACCAGCTTCTTGAACTAAAGTTTCAGTGGAATCTGGATTGGCTGGATCAGCTGGAATTAAGTTTTCCACTGTTCTAACATCAACACCAATAACACCTAATGGAATACCACCAAGTCTAGCTCTACCAACAACAACACCTTTAGCCCAACCAGAAAGTGTTTCAAAAAATGAACCCTTATCAAATAAACCATATTCAAACTCACCATTATCTTTAGTACGACCTTCAAGCATCCATCTGACATCGTAGGACTCCTTAGGTTTTGGTACAAAATCAACGGCTCTGTCCCATTTGTCTTCAGTTTCTAAGATTGGAACTGGCATATTACGCTTAGCTGGGACATAGGATAACCATTTTAATATCTTTTCAACACCGGCTAAATCATCTGATGCTGTCAAATGTGAAACACCGTTGTTATACATAATTTGTGTACCACCTAATTGTAAATTAGAGGTGTAAACTTCTCTACCTAGAACTTTATTGATAGCTGGAGCACCTGTTAAAATAATTGGTTGACCTTCAATTTGAATAGCTCTTTGACCTAATCTGACTAAATAAGCCCCAATGCCAACGGATCTACATGTAACCAATGTGATTGTAAAGATATCCTTATAAGCTCTTGAAGTTGCACCAGCAATTAGACCTGAACCTCTCAAACATTCCACACCAATACCATCATCAGCACCAATAATTGCCTTAATTATGTGTCTAGTTTCGCCGCTTTCAACAACTGCTTCAGTCACAACTGAATCTTCTTTACCATAACTCTTCAAAGTTTTCAAACCATCGGAAGTCAGGTATAAATAAGAGAAACCCTTACTTGGTATCATTTCATCAATCCAAGCAACTTGAAATAATGGCACTAATTCTTCAGCAATACCAATTCTGGCACCAGAGTTTGCAGCAAGATACACTCTTGGAATACCACGCTTTCTACAGTACTCAGTAACTTTATTAAAGAAAGAATCTTCAGCTGGACCGAATGAACCAATCTTAAAAGTAATATCGTTAGCAACAACAACAAATTGACGGCCACGAGGATATTCCGGTGTTTTCATAGTAATTTTGAATGCAACCATACCAATTGAATTGGCACCTGGTTCTCTTTCAACTTCAGTCAATTCACCATTTTCATCTTCAATCAATTCATGGGACACGAATAAATCATCTCTGTTATGTGCAGTTTTGTCATTAGTATCAAATTTTTCCCACATGGTAACGGCAGCTTGATGGAATAATTCCGGGAAGTCGTACACATATGTGGTTCCCATTAAATGAGCCTTGTAACGTTTTGGTTGTAACCACTCTTTGACAGCATATGGAGTTGCAATAGGTCTCAAATGCATTGAACCAGGAGTCCCTAAGGATTTGAAAATCCACTCACCATTAGCATTTTTAACCTCCGTGTATAACTCAGATTTGACAACATAACCTGAAACATTGTTAATCAATGCACGTAATGGAACTGGTGTACCAGTTAATGGATCTTGAATAATGATACGAATTTCAGCAGCTGAAATACGCAATCTTAAGAATCTCTTCCCAAATCTTTCAAGGAAACCACCAAAGGCAGCTTCAACATCTTCTGGTGAGACATCGAAAACACTAGAGAAATTGATAAATATATGGTTTAAGTCAGAGTTTGAAGTATCAATAATTTCCAAATTATCAAGAATATCACTCATTAATCTGTTAGCTTCAGAAGTCAAATACTCTTGAATTGAAATATCGTCACGAATACGACCAGTTCTAATGATACCTCTAGTGAAAAATCTTTTATCTAATGGAGAAGTCTTACTCACACCTTCATAGACATGAATATTTCTGTTTTCAGTGAAAACTGGCTTGATGTTGAAATTTGACATTCTTCCTAATTCTAATTGGAAAGCACAAGCAGGTTCAATGTGACGAATTGTCTCATTTTCATGATAAGAAGGACCATTGAAGGTATAATATTTAGGATATGAACCGTCACTGAAACCAAAGATGAAGGTGATACGACGGATACCTGTCTTAATTAATTCATGTTTATTGGCACCTAGGATTTCCTTCAATCTCCTTAAAATATCTGATTCAGTGTCAAATCCTTCAATGGATGCAACGTATACATTAGCGACATTACTTAAAGCTGAATTGTTGCCAGATCTATCAGGAGCTGGACCAGTAGAAAGAGAATGGTCTGGAACAACTTGTAAACTTTGAGCTAAGTTGGTGTCAACATCATCTAAATGGTCAGCTGCTAATAAAATACCAGTTCTCAAAGGAGCATGCTCAGTGTCGACAACAAATGATAAATCAGAGACAGACATGGCTCTATTCATACCCTTCTTATTCTTGGTCAATGGTATGGAAGAGAAAGCAGCTGAAGGTAATTGGAATTTCCATTCGATAAGTGGTTGGGGTAAAACGGAAGAATTAGCAGATTCATGAGCTTTAACTTCACCGACGGTATATGCTCTGTATGCACGACGAACATAAACTTGGGCAGCAGCAGCAGCAACCGCACGATCAGGGTTGGTCAAAAATTGAAGTAGAACGTCAAAGACAACATAATTGGAGTCGATTAAATCATTAAGGATAGTCATATCAGGCTCAGAACGTTTTGATGAAGCACCATAGGAAGTCTTAACCACAGAAGATTTCAAAATATGTTCTATTTGTTCTGTTCTTTCTTTTACAGATGGTAATGCACCTTGAATTAAAATCTCTCTAGCTTGTAAAGCAACTTTAGCGGTAGATTTAGTTTCTAAAGAAACAATATGTTGTAAAGAAGGAGAGAAAATCTCGGCGATTTCAGAAGACATCTTACATAATGGTTGATAATGTTTCAAAATAGCCAAAATCAAATTGTTCTTGGCAGAAACTTTTGAATGTGATAACACAGTTAAAACAACTGAATTGAGGTCATCTGCGTTTTCATCACGTAACTTCAATATAACATTTTCTTCACGAACATTATGAGAGTTGAATAATTTTTCCACATTGTAGTATTCTTCTAAGAATTTGACAAATACAGAATGTTCATGAGTAGCTAAGCCGTCCTTGTAACGTTTGGTGATATCTACTAATGGAGCAATAGTTGTTTCCAATAAGGGATCAGTGTCTGGCTTCTTTAAGATATCCTGTAACATCTTGGATAATTGTCTGGCTGGGAAGATTGCGTTTCTCTTATAGGAACGGTTAACTAGTTCTTCTAATTGTTCATCAAGGGCAGCTGGCAGTCTGGAATGAAGAGCAGAAATATGTAACCTCCATTCAGAGTATGGTAATTCAGGATCCCTTAAAACCTCAATCAATTGATTTAATGATGCATTCATAATAACTTGATTGTCATAACCTTTAAGAATATTTTCTAATGTGCTTACTAAGTACTCAAATTTATGAGCTGGTTTTGTGCCTTCGACGATTGGAGAACCATAATCTGGTAACATACCTTCAAATGGTAAGGCATGTTTAACTTTCGATGGATCATCTAGAGTCAAAATGGCAATGATATCACCTGCTGCAATGGTAGAGCCTGGTTGTTTCAATAATTGTACAATACCACTTTCTTGAGCAACAAGAGGCATTTGCATTTTCATAACTTCAATTTCAGCATAAGGTTGACCAGCTAAAATATGATCACCATTTTCAACTAAAAATTTAACCAACTTACCTGGGGATGGTGTACGTAATTGAGTGGGATCATTTTCAACTTCCAATAAAGTAGTCATGGAATCGACAGATAATCTAGTAGCTTGAGCTTCCTCCTTCCAGTAGATAGTGTGAGATTTACCACCAAGAGCAATTAACAACCCACCATCAGATAATGGTCTAGCACGAACTTCACACTTTGAACCGTTGATAAATAATGTATAAAGATCATCAGCTGATTTAGCAATGGTAAATTTATATCTCATACCTTCATGAATAAACTCGACAGGGTACATGGTTTGTAAATGAGATTTTGATAAAACTTGACCACGTTTTAACGAGTCAATATATTCTTTACGAGAATTGCTAGATGCGATATGAGCTTTAGTGGCAGCACCGCAAATAACTGCAAGAGTGGAGTCTGGTTTCTCTGCTGTCATCTTGTTCGAAATTAAGTCATCTAACCAACCAGTAGTGATGGTATTTTCTTCGAAATCTTCAGTTTCTAAAAGTTTAATTAAATATTCTACTGTTGTTCTGAAATCACCTCTAATGGATAATTCTTTCAAAGCCACAACCATATGTTTTCTTGAAGCTTGTCTATTTTCACCGAAGGCAAAAATATGACCGAATTGAGAATCAGAAAATGAATGGATACCACCGTTATTACCCACAGAGAAATAACCCCAAACATTTGATGAAGAACGGAAGTTTAATTCATGTAAAGACCCACCGGAAGGTTTGAAACCTTCATTTGGATCTTCTGAAGTGATACGACAGGCGGTACAGTGACCCTTTGGAACAGGTTTCCTTTGAGTTTGTAAAGAATCTTCTGATTTGAATTCAAAATCAATTTCTGTAGCAGTATGTGGATTAACACCATAAAATAATCTAATATCTTTGATTCTATGCATTGGAATACCCATAGCAATTTGTAATTGAGCAGCAGGTAAGTTTACACCACTAACCATTTCAGTAGTTGGATGCTCGACTTGTAATCTTGGATTCAATTCTAAGAAATAAAATTTGTTGTCCTCATGTGAATAAAGATATTCCACGGTACCTGCAGATACATAACCCACTAATTTACCTAATCTGACTGCAGCCTTTTCCATTTGTGAAAAAGTGTCTTGTCCAGCAATTGTTACTGGAGCTTCTTCAATAATTTTTTGATGACGTCTTTGAACAGAACAATCACGACCAAATAATGAAATATTAGTACCATATTGATCAGCTAATAATTGAACTTCTAAATGACGAGCTTTACCAGCTAATTTCATGACAAAAATTGGGGAACCAGGTATTTCGTTAGCGGCTTGATGGTATAAAGCCACAAAATCTTCAGCACGTTCAACTTGTCTAATACCTTTACCACCACCACCTTCAGAGGCTTTAATCATCACTGGAAAACCAATTTTTTTAGCCTTTTCTAACCCATCTTCTGGTGAAAAGCAACAACCTTGTTTATAAACATCATCATCAACAGAGACTAAACCTGTCTTTTCATCAATATGAACCTTATCCACACCAGTACCAGACCATGGAATACATGGAACTTTAGCATGTTGAGCTACAATAGTAGATGAAATTTTATCACCCAAGGATCTCATAGCACTACCTGGTGGACCAATAAAGATAATCTTTCTCTCTGAAGCAGCTAATTTTTCAGGTAAATGTGGGTTTTCTGAAGCATGACCCCAACCAGCCCAAACAGCATCCACATCAGTTCTTTCAGCAATATCTACGATTAAATCCACGTTAGCGTAGTTATTATTATTAGTACCACCTGGTACTTCAACGTATTGATCAGCCATACGAATATATTCAGAATTTGCCTCTAAATCTTCTGGTGTAGCCATAGCGACGAATTGAACTATTCTTTCATTACCAAAAGTTTCATAAGCCCATTTTCTCACTGAACGAATTTCTTTCACCGCAGCAATACCGTTATTAGCAATTAAAATTTTAGAGATGATGGTATGACCACCGTGAGATTTAACAAAATTCTTTAATGGTGATTCCTCAGCTTTTGCAACGGTGTTTAACCCAATGAAATGTCCTGGTAAAACTTTATGTTTGTTTGAATAATCTGTTATTTCGTATGTTTGCTTTTGATTAGCGTCATCCAATAAATTATCCTCACTCATTGTCATTTGAAAATTATTGTTGTTATTATAGTTATTGTATTGTAAACTGTTGGGAGTGCTCTTACAGTTTGAACTATAATGATAGTTGGATATCTTTCTGTTTGGAAAAAATTTTACTGATAAACTTAAGCCCTTAAAGTATTTATTAATTAAAGTATTATTATTACTACTACTATACCTTTTTCCAGTGATTACTATTCTCTTGATGAAACCTGAATTACTTAAAACTCTGTTATTCAAAAATGTGAGAATCTTGAAAAAATGACTAAATAAAAGTGTTGAATAATAATTGATTAACTAAAAAATTAAACTGTAAAATTGAATGTAACGGATCCTAGAAATAAATTCAAATTAGATAAAATTTTCTCAATCAAAACCAAAAAAAAATCTTATGGAATTATAAATTAAATTGAAATTGAAGTGAAATGAAGAATATAATTGAGTGATTAATTTACAATAATATTATCAATTGCAAAATAAAGAAACAGGAGTTAAAAATGTCGTAAAGCGTTAAGAATATTTCGTGCAACCAAAGAGAAAAAAGAAAATAACACTGCCTTTGTGAATAATAATCAGCTATATGCTATTATATTTATATTTTTTTCCTTCTTTTTTTGTGGGTAGGTATATAAGAGTGTATGGCTTAATCCACTGGAAATTATAGTAATATAAAAAAGAAAAGACAAATAGTGACGATAATGACAATAATCAATTGATAAATGAAACGATACCTGTTGTATTGTTGGCGGTAAATGAAATCAACACAAATTTTATTTTTTCACATGCTCCAATTTGCACATGCTGCGGAGGCCGGGTAGCACGTGTCCCCCGCGAAAAACATTGGCGTTCTTGCCGGAAGGGAAGGTGTCCCTCTAGCTCTGGGCAGACCTCCACCTAGACGTAGGCCTGTGGAACCCACAGTGCAGACAGGTTTCTATTAAACATTCCGATAGTTCCTTTGTTATATAAAATGCTACAAACCATTTGCGTAAAAGCTTCAAACTCATATTGAACTTGTCTATTGCTTCCGCATTTCCATGATCAAGGGCTCTAAGCAACGTCTACCGTTGTATTTACCCGTAGGAAGCATGACATCATTTTTCAAGTTCAAAAAATTCTCATCTTGGCTAGTGTAATTCTCTGGACCACTGTAGTTGTATATGTCATCTAAGATCATATCCATGTCTAGATCTGGGTATGTGTAATTATCCAAAACGTCATCTTCTTTGTTGATACCATTGAATAAAATTCTGTTTGGTGTCTTGGGTTTAAAGATCAAAGATCTGCGAGGGAAAATATCATCTGTAGCTAATTCAATCAATGTATCCTTAATTTCATCTTCTTTCACACCGTCTTCTAGTAATAATGCGGTTAATCCACACACTATGGGTGATGCCATAGATGTGCCCGACAAAATCATATGTTTAGGAAATTGTGCATTCATTGTAGATAAAATGGATACACCTGGTGCAAAGATATCAACACAACGACCCCAATTACTAAATTTTGCAATCATATCTAACCTATCGTCAAATGCACCTACAGTGATAGCCTTTTGTGAGGAACTAGGTGAGCTGAAACATGCATCTATATTCATGTTCCCTGCGGCCACAGTTACTACAACACCACTTCTCACTGCTTCATTCACTGCTTCATTTAATATATTAATGAAAAGGGAACCTAAACTCAAATTGGCAACACATTTCTTATCTGGATGTCTCTTACAATCATCCACTGCAAATTCTATCCCCTTTAATACTTGTACTAAATTACCGGATCCATCAGCGTTCAAACATTTAACATCAACTAATGTAATGTTTTTCGCTACACCAAAGGTCTTGGATCCAACAATCCCGGCCACATGAGTGCCATGACCATTTCGATCATTAGATTCTTCATTAGTTAAATTCTCACCCATTTCCACACGACCTTCAAATTCAATATGTTCTTTATAGATACCTGAATCTAATATATACGCTCTTACATTTTCACCTTGATTACCCTTTCGATAGTAATACGTGAATGAATTCTTATAAAGATCTTCGTCTTTGAAATCAAATGGTAACGCATCTCTTCTTGATATTCTTGCTAAATGTCTAGGTGCATCCGATTGTAGATTGAATAATAACTTATCTTTTTTGGAATCATATTCATCCTCATCCTCATCTTCATCCTCATCGTCTTCATCGTCTTCATCCTCATCTTCATCATCATTATGTCTATTACCACGTCTATTACGATATTTGAATTGTTCCTTCATTTCATCACGTTCATAAATTATACCAACAGCATTTACTTTGAAATTAGGTATGACATCTTTCACCAAGGGGTTTTCTTTCAATTTACGTAGATATTCTTTACTTAGATCCATATTAAATCCACGTAAGGAACCAATGGTAAAATCTTTACTAATTTGTTTACTTAATAATTCTTTCACAGAATGGTTCTTATCCATGGCACTGGATAAGAAATTCTGTACGGATTCGTTCTCTTTTAAAGTGACTAAATAGTCTCTAGCAAAGGTAGTGGAGAGTACACTAGTTAAATATAGCAATTTAGAAATTCTCATCTTGATGATAGAGCTAATTTTATTCGGTAGGTAGCTCAATACTGCTTGAGCCAGTTATTTAATTTTTGCAAAAATGAATGGATTGTGTTACAAACATTTCGTCCATGAATTGACTATTCCATCTTTCATTTTTATTTTTTGGGTCAATTGACATGACACAAAAATAAACATAGCAGAGCAAGAAAAATAAAGAAAAAAAAAAAAAGCATCTTCTTAGTACAAAATTTCCTTATCTTCTGATCTTTTTGTCCAAGGCGGTAACATCCAATCTGGTATCCCTGATATAATAGTGCTTATTACGTCCCCTACTGCCGTCAGCCTTTTGCACCAAGTCTATTCTTTTCACTAAGGGGGAAAAAATTGGTACTCTCATCTCAAATGCTGTCTTGGCAATCTTATTCCTCAAGAGTATCGAAGCATCCTGTCTATGTTGTTTCCTGTCAATAGACAACACATAACCATAAATATCTTCAAATTTACATTTCTTCCTATCATACACCACACGAACAATGTCACCAGCTCTAAGTCTCTTGGAACTGTTCTTGTCCACCAACTGCAATTTCTCACCTGTAGTGTCCAAACGCTCTTTCAAATCTTTCGCGGCCACTTGTTGCAGAATTGTTCCTTTCGCAGCCATTGGTGGCTCGAGTGGGGGGTACACAGGTATCAATCTGCGGCCGTATGTCACAAACCGTCTTCCTGTCACAGTAGCCTTGCTGAAACTACCACCAAATAGCATCTTTCCTGTCCAAACTATGCGTCTGCAGCAGCGTCAAAGTACTGAAAGTCTTGGTGAAGTTTCGTTGAAGCTTCGATGAACAAACTTTTTTTCTATTGAAAAACTCCTTTTTGCATTTCAGGGATTTAATTAACTTTTACTACACCAACGAATACTCAGACAGAAACAGAAACCACACAGGATGTTGAACATCGGAATACCTAAAGAAATGAACGCCGTCGTGTTAAAGGACGGCAGTGCTCAGATTGCTAAGAAACACGTACCCTTCGTGGAGGACGGCCAGTTGTTACTAGAAGTGATCACTATGGCTGTGAATCCCATGGATTGGAAGATAGTAGAATTTAATATGGGTCCAGAAGGTTCCATATTGGGCTGTGATGTAGCGGGTCAAGTAGTGGCAATTGGGTCAGGTGTACCAGCAGAAGAATTCAAAGTAGGGGACTATGTTTGCTCTTTTATTCATGGGGGTTCAAATGAAAGTCCAGGAAATGGTGCATTTGCACAGTATTGTACAGTAGATGCAGTGGCTACTTTCAAACTACCTAGTGATATTGGTAGACAGTTACCAACTGGTGGTTGTCATATTGAAGAAGGTCCCGTGAAAACGTTAGAAGAAGCGGTAAGTTTACCCGTGGGGTTAATCACTGCAGGTGCAATATTGAAACATGAACTTGGCATTAAACTTGAATGGCTCCCCACAACCCCACAAATTGATTCCCCGATTTTGATTTGGGGTGGTGCTACAAGTGTGGGACAAATCTTAATTCAATTAATTAAGAAATTAAATGCATTCGCAAAAATTATTGTAGTGGCATCTAAGATACATGATGAACAATTAAGGAAATACGGTGCAGATATCGTGTATGATTACCATGACAAAGATGTCGTGGAAAAAATTGAAGCAAATCATAAATGTTTGAAATATTTAATTGATGCAGTGTCCAGTGAAGAAACCATCAGACAAGTTTATAGATGTGCTTGTGAAGATGAACCTGCTACAATTGTCCAATTAGAATACTTGAATATTGAACAAATTCCAACAGAGGAAAGAAAGGAAAATGTTAAAATAATCGGTACTTTAATTTATTTGCTGTCTGGTTATAAGGTTAAAATAGGTTCATATAAATTTCCTGCAAACCCACAATATCGTAAAGACCTTATAAAATTTATTAAATTTATCAATCCAAAGGTTATCGATGGTGAAATACATCATATACCTATAAAATTGTACGATCAAGGTTTAAAAGATATTCCAGAAATGATGGGAAAGGTTAAAGAAGGTCATAATAATGGTGAAAAATTAGTTACAGTTTTGAAAAAATAAAATTAAACAAAGAACATTGAATAAGGACAGTTTCATTGCCTTTTTTGATTCGATTGTAGTTTTGTTTATATACCTGATTTTATACATATATACCTTTTCTTTTTATGATAATGAATGATATTGTTATTCTTAGCTGTTTTATTGTACACACTATATATGAAATAGTTATATATATATTTCTGACTGAATTGCAGTTGTAATGGAATAATTATATTTTATAATGATAATGCTGGAACCAATCAAAATCTTGGTCTTCTCTTTCTACCAGTAAATTTAGAATCCATAGCAACTTTCCTACCACGCTTCTTCATTAACTCTTTCTTTCTCAATATGAATTTTTTGCTTGATTCAATTTCTTTACCATTTCTTAATTTCTTTCTACGTTGTTGCTGTTGTTCTAAATCTTTATCTTGTGCATCCATAGTAACACCACTTAGATTAACTTGTTCCTCATTTGATTTGACAGAACCTGAACTTAAAACCAGATAATATTTTTTATTTTTCTTGGATTCAGGATCATCAATAACTAACCCACCATTAAACCCAGCCACTTTTGCTGCATTTAAAATTTGTTCCACTTGCTCGTCATTCTTGGGATAAAATTGTGCAACAAATTTACCACCTTTCTTCAATGATGCAAAAAGAGTATTGAAAAATCTCATCAATCTTCTCTTAGGATCATTATATGAAGTATCTGCATTACAAAGCCATTGAATAGCCGAAATAGATATAGCAGCATCAAATGTACCAGCACGGAACGGTATGCCAACACCCATATCTTGTAACATTAAATCACCTTCTAGTTCACGAGTAATACCAGTGGCTAACATACTTGGTGATATATCCACACCACACCAAACATGTCCTTCCTCGGTTAAAATTTCACCAGAAAGACCTGAACCGCAACCAATATCTAGTATGAAACTATTTGTTGGTATATTTAGTAATTCTAAGGCACGCAAAGTCATCTTTGCTTGAATATGCTGCACTCTGGTCGAAGAGGTATATTTTTTGGATTCTATATCATTATAGAAAAATTCTGGTGGTGCTAATTCTTCAGGTCTGGACATTGGGACAATTTAATGGTGATATTCAAATCAATCTTTAATTTATATTCTCATCGATTTTTCACTTTTTTTTTCAGCTCATCGAAGAATACCCTAAACATGAGTAGAATTTAGGTCTGCATACCAAAGACCTCACTGAGAGAAGTGTAAAACCCTGAAACCATCCGTGGAAGAAACAAAAATCTAAAAACACAAAAAAAGATATCCGCGGAAATTTTTTTCAAAATTAGTAAGTAAACGAGTTAAGAACCTTAATTTTTTGAAAAACTCGTTTAGTAATACTTAACTCTTAATTATGCAATTAATATAATAATCTCATTTTTTAACCCCAACACTCAAACGCGTTGACGTTTTGGGCTCTTAGATTTTTGTCTATTGTGTTTCGGTATTTATATTAGTAAGGTTTTTGCAGGTTCAAGTAAATAGTAAAACTATATCTAATATCAAATTTAAACAGTTTACATTAAATAGGGCGAATTATTCCGAAAAAATAAACGATTTTTTAAGTAACTATATAAGCTCCACTAAATCATATCGCTATGGTGAAAGAAAGTGATTTGTTACAAGATGAAGAGTTCATACAAATTCAGAAATTGAATTCAGTGGAAAGTAATGGAAGAAGACGTTCAATAATTTATGATAAACCTGTACCTAACACAGGAACTTCCACGAGAGCAACCAATAATGCAGAAATTGTGGATACTAGCGATAATGTTATTGATACTCCAAAAATTGTCAAGTCAGCTGAAGGTGATATTGAAACTATTACCATTTTGGAACAGAAAAATAATAAAGTAGATGACGAAGTATTGAAAAAATATTTGAAACACCTGCATTTGAAAGAGAAGAAAAGATATAAACACGATAAGACTATTTCATTTTTCAATGATGTGGATTTCGATACCAGACCTAGTTTATTAGATGATACAGTTGCTAAACCTTTCATTACTACTTTCCAAGGTCCAGTCTTAGAAAAACAAATTAAAGATTTTGAGAAAAATAAGAAACTATTAAAATCACAAAATTCAAGTGAGAAAAGTCAATCCAGCACTGATACATATTTTCTTTCTAATGATGATGTGACAGAAGTTAATAAAAGTTCCACTGATTACACTAAGCTGGAAGACTCCTCTAGAAGTTCGCTATCAGCAGTTTCAATAAATAAGACAATTTTCAAATCCGATTTTTCAGGAATATACATCTTAATGTGGATGGTGTTCGGTTGGATATGTGTTCGTGGATTAGTCGATTATTATGTTTCCAATGGTAATAATTTAAAAATGCCCATTTTACAATTAATGACTGAAAAATGGTTACAAATTTTCATATTTGATTTTTTGATGTGGGGCGCCACTTTCGTCACAGTAGTAGTTCAAAAATTAATAGTTTGGAAATTAATCAATTGGAATCCAGTAGGTAGATGGGTTATTGTCTGCTATGAAATTTTATTCCTCATTGTTTTCAACTATATTGCAAACACTAAGATGGATTTCAACTGGATTACAAGAGTATTTCTATTCCTTCATTCAATGGTCTTCTTAATGAAGATACATTCATTTGCATTTTTCAACGGTTATTTATGGAATATTACCAAAGAATTGAACTACTCGAAAATGGCTATTGCCAAATTCAAAGATGTAGTGAAACTGGATATTATTGATGTCTTGGAAAGGTCGATATTATTTTGTCAATATGAATTAAGTTCGCAATCTACTACAGAAACTTTCCCTGATAATATTTCATTTGCAAATTATACCAGATTTTGTCTTTTCCCTACTGTGGTTTATCAACTAGAATATCCAAGAACAAGCAATATTAGATGGTGGTACGTGTTGGAAAAGTTATGTGCCATTTTTGGTACTATTTTTGTTATGATCATGAATGCACAACTATTTATTTATCCGGCAGCCAATAGAGCCGTTGAATTGGATAAACTTGGTTGGTTAAGTTTTGAAGTTCGTACTCGTGAATGGTTTTACCTCTTAGCAGAATTGATTCCAGGTTTAACCGTACAGTATATGTTAGTGTTTTATTTGATTTGGGACGCCATTTTAAATTGCATTGCAGAATTGACGCGTTTTGCAGACCGTTATTTCTATGGTGATTGGTGGAATTGTGTGGAATGGGCTGAATTTTCTAGAATGTGGAACATCCCAGTGCATAAATTTCTGTTAAGACACGTTTATCACAGTTCCATCAACTATTATGGTATAAGCAAATTTGAAGCTACTATGTTCACATTTGTGTTAAGTGCTGTATTCCATGAAGCTTCCATGTTTGTTATATACCATAAATTCAGACCATACCTTTTCCTTTTCCAACTTTCCCAATTACCAATGACCCTCTGTATGGGGCACACAAGTTTGAAGAACTATCCGATGATCTGTAATATATTGTTTATCTTCGGTGTGTGCACTGGTCCTTCAGTGATTACATGTCTATACATGATATATTAGTTGCAAAAGCTCTAAAAGTTATTTCACCACAACACATTGTTTATATAGTACACATATATATCCATACATATATCTAGAATGGTTGATATTTCTTGAGACGCTAAATTCTGTCATGTTTTCTTAAGAGGTGAATGAAATTTTTTTGGTTTTTTAAAGTCATCGATCAAAAACTTTCCAAACCTCGAAGAAGCAAAGGAAAACTACTAATTAGAAATGAATATTTGGGTTGCTGCCAGTGATGGCCGTATTGATTTGGTGGAAAACTATATCAAAAGTGGTGATTTTACCGCAAATTCTCAGGATGCAAATGGTTATTCACCCATTCATGCAGCTGCATCCTATGGCCATAAAGAGCTTTTAACTAAATTGATCAAAGAGTATCAAGGTGATATCAACTTAAAAGATAGCGATGGTGATACACCGTTGCATCATGTTGAAGATTATCAGACAGCACAATTAATCGTTGAAGAATTGAATGGTGATTTCCAAATTACCAATAATGAAAATAAAACAGCTTTACAAGTATTCGAAGAAGATAATGAAAATATGGAATTGATTGAATATATGAGGTTTAAATCTGGTGTCCCAATGGAGTTGGACAGTTTTGGTATAAATAAGGAGGAATTAGCACAATTTAAAGAAAATATTCGTTACAGTTTAGAAAATGACCCCACTGAGAATTTAGATGAGGAATCCATGGCTCGTAGGAAAAGATTGGAGGAGATTTTACAAGGTGAAAATCCAGAACAAGAACTTGAAAAATATCTTAGAGAGGTGATCCAGTCATCAGCTCTCTTAGAAGGTGGTAATGGTAATTCAACGAATGGTGATGAACCTGGTATCAAACGCAAGAGGTAAACTGGATGGTATTGAAGGAAGATAGAGAAACGATTGTACTGTATATTTAAGTATCTAATATAACATCTTTTGTAAAATAGAGCATTAATTCTGAATAAATTACTGATCAGACAGCATACAAGATTTAGCTTTTACACTAGTTATGACAAGCTTCCTAGAAAGTACGTGCAAAATCAACTCAAATAACCATCCCGTTTGAATGGTGTGCATGCTGTTGGTAACAGTAAAGAAATTTAGTCCCAGTTAAAGTGTTTCTGGTTTGAAAGTTGGTGATATAGACATGGTAGAGACTGGTCCCTGTGTAAAATTAAAAGGAGCCTTCCCACATCCAGGCAAACAATGCACAGTAACCGCAGGGAGATAAAAGAAAAACCTCCGTCTACAGAAGTTTTCCAAGCAGAGAAACACCGGGTAACCCCACACTTTCCATCAAGTTTCGAAGAGTGGAAAAGTTCCAATAAAACTTTCAATAACGGTAAACAAACAAGGTCGCGATGTTTGAAGCATTTTTGAGACCTTTCGAGATCTTTGTCAATTGGGTCAACGGCCTCAATGAACATTACACTGTTTTGACTTACGATGAAGTGAAAGCTCTGACAATCATGCAAAGATTCAAATTATACAATTGGACATTTGAAATTTTATGCTCATGTGTAATTGTTTGCATTTATGTGGGTTATAAGATTGGTGTGGCTATGAATTTGAAAAAGGCAGATTCCATCTTTGACTCACTTCATATCTTTTTAAAGAATAAGTTAAATTTTGCTAAAGTTGGTTTAACCTTAATGAGTGGTGGTACAACTAAATTGTATTTTGATCAGCATCTTCATACTTGGTTTGTATCTTTTGCTACGGGTCGTTCCTCCATTGATTCAATTCAACCTAAAGTACATCTTAGAGCTAGATACAACCCAATGGGATTATTTTTCAAGTTCTTCATGAGATATTTCTTGAATCAATTGAATTTTAAAGAATTGGATGAATTTATTGAAATTGTCATTAAGCCAAATGGTGTATATGTTGCCACTGAGAATGCTAACGTAAATAGTAATGCTAAAGAAATTCTAGAAAATTTCAAATTTATCACTGCTATTGTTAATAAGAACGTTATGTCAAAAGTACGTGATGACTATTACTTCCTTTCTTTGACCCATGTTAGTGAAAATCCATCCTTACCAAAAGAATACGTCTTCATGTCAGAAGTTAATCAGTTAAATGAATTCTTCTACAACTACATTAGCGATAAGAAATCTTTCAACAAAATTTTAATTGATGCTAAAAATTTTTTAAATTTCATGAGTTTCACAGATTTACCCAGTGAAAAGCCAGAAACGGTAGCTGAGTTTACTAAGAAAAATGAACCTGTTGTCATCATCAATTGTAAAGTTGCAAATGGTAAGAAAGATTTGAGTACTTTGAATAAATTGATTGAATCATGTGTGGAGGTTATTGACGGTTACACTATGGATTTAGTGCAAAAGAGGGATCAATTTATTGTAAAGCCTGAATTGTTGAAGAAAATTAAGAATTTCCGTCAAGAAGAACTTAGAAAAATTGAATTGTTCGCCAAAGAAATTGAAATGGAAAGAGCTAACGAGGAAAAGAAAGAATTAGAGAAAGAAAAAAGACGTGCATTGAGGAAAACTGGTGCATTACAGGCCAATGAACAAAAAATGAAGGAAAAGAGAGAAAGACGTACAAGAAACAAGCAAAGAACAAGAAATCAGTAGTCTTTTCTAACTGTTTGTACCCATGTATTTGATCCTATAAAGAATTCAGTATTTGTATACTCAACCATATATATATATATATATATATGTAATATCAAAGCAATACATTGTTGTCTTTGTATGTGGAACTTTTCAAAATTTAAGAAAATGAAAAAAATTAATTCATCAAATTGCAATAAACAAAAGCAGAAACTCAGGAGGAAGATGTCTCACCAACAACCTAACAACACAACCAACATCAAGGACACCAGCAAGCCAAGACCTTCAATGACTCAACAACAAGTTAACCCTATTCCCTCTACTCAACCAACTGACACTTATATCCCATCCTACTTGGTTGGATTAGTACCAGAACTGGAATCATATCAGAAATTAGCTGAGGCTGAGAAAAAGCTAGACATCTATTTAGCTAGAAAGAAAATTGATATCTATCAAAGTATCTCGCAATGGAATAATAGTCAACGTTTATATGATACATTTCATCATTCTAAGAAGGACAAGATCAAATATCTACGTATTTTTATTTCAAATATAGCTGAAAATCAAGATTGGCAATTAAATCCAGAAGATAACATTCCTACAGACTTTAATAATGCTGAGAGTACTAATAAAAGCAATTCTACAAAACCAGAAGGATCTTGGACTCTACGTATCGAAGGTAGATTATTAGATGAGGAGAAGGCTGAGGATTCAAAAAGAGTTAAATTTAGTTCATTTATACAGGATATTGCCATTGATTTCAAGAAGTTACAAAATGATCATAAGGACTCCAATGCGGTCGGTAGCAGCGGCCGAAATGATGAAACAAAGAACACTCTCACGGAAGAAAATTCAAGCACATCATTATCAATGCAATTAGATGCTTTATCTAATGTTATTGATACTGAAAGATTATCAAAGATGGATCAAAAAAAAATCATTTATGACGTGGTAGAATGGCATTCTGATCCAAATAATCCCGTGGAATTCGATGGTTTAGATGTTAAAAGAAATGGTACTCGAAACGTTGATTGTACGATTACTATTCAACCAAAGGGGTTTGTAGGAACACATTTACAATATTCAAAAGAACTAGCTGCAATTATTGGAAGATCTGTAGGTTCTTTGCATGATGCAGTGTATGCTCTTTACAAATACCTTTTAATCAACGATTTGTTAATTAAAGATAATTCTAAACTAAATAATAAAACAAACATCAGCATCAATAATGCTACTAAAAATTCTAATAGTAGTAATGGTGACAGCTCTGCTGACAATAATAATGGTGAAAAGACAATGGTTCAATTAGACAAATTTTTATTGCCATTATTATCAAATCAATCAAACAAACAAAACAACGCTAATGACAATAGGGCTACTCTAGATAATGATGGTGATATTGATATGTTACGTACTGAAAATACTGAAGGTACCCCAGAATTAAAGCAAACAATGAAACTAACAGAATTCTTAAACTTGATCAACTTACATATCAAACCAATGAATCCAATCATTATTAATTATACTATTAAAGTTGATCAAGCTTCATCTTATGGTGATTTAGTTTTTGACATTGAAGTACCAAATACAGAAAGTAACTCTGACATAAATAAAGATAAAAATGATATAAGCAAAGAAGGTATCGAATTATTAAGTGAGCTGGATGAGTTTATTACGAAATTACAACCAACAGTAGACAATATCAACAAAGATATCACGGTGTTACACTTACAATTGAATGAAACTGGTACCAAATATCAATTTTACAGTGAAATGTCTAAAGATCCAACTAGAATGTTACAAGAATATATGCTATCTCAAAGCAACGCATTGAAAGTTTTAAGTGGTGATGAAGGTTTTAACGAAGATACTGTTAGGAGATCAGAATTTTATGAAGAAAATAGAGAGATGCTTTTCGAAAATATAGGTATCTTATTAGCCAATGGAAGAATATAGATAAATATCAATAATAACAAAAGGATCATATAAAATTCATTAATAATTAGTAGAATTATAGAAATAGATAAGACTAAAGTCCGACTGCTTTCGTACATGGTTCAACTGTGAGATAGATCCAAAAACAAAGAATTGGGATTATTGTGCCACTTTGGAAAGATTATTTTCAGAGTAATGTTGAGAAGTGAGGTACTAAGTTAAAATTTGTTGAGCAATTGGTGGAAATCCTCTATGAAGTCTATTAACAGATAATAGCTTTATTGTTGGAATCTTTAATCAAAGAACCCAAATACAGTATCCTTAAAAATACGGCGATAGTTGCGATATGAGCGATATTGGGGTAGTTGAGGTAAATAAATAAATATATTAAAATATACTTTAACTGATGGTGATTCTATATAGTACATTTTAATTTATATAATATTTCTTTTAAAGGACGGCGAATATAAAGTATATACAGATATATATTTATATACAAGATAATACCATGACTTACTCCTATCTAGTCCACTTTAGCTCCTACTATTATTTCCATGCAGCTATAAAATAATCCTGAGATGTGATTACGTCTACAGTTTTGAACGAAGTTGATATATAACATTTATGAGTAATAGATGTTTCTTATAAAATTAACAAACCTTTATCAAGTAATACTGTATGATATTTTAAACGACAACTAAATACTGTTACGTTATTAGATCAATATTTTGATATCGTCCACTTGGGATCTTTCATATCAGCGTAACATCTGTTTCACAACACATTCAAACAATTATTAATTACAACAGTTTTTAAAGAGTAAGTTGCCTCTCTCTATTTGAGGATTTTTTAACATTTGTTTACTTGATAAAGCACATTTAAAAATTATAACTTAAATATTTAGGTCATTTTTTTCTAGTTGATAGCCCACTTTCAGTTAAAGCATTTCATACATAGCTTTTCTTTTGAGAAAAAGAAGGATGAGTAGTAAGAATTTTAGTTTTCAATCGCATTTTCCAGTCTTGTGGTTGTTCATATTAGTAAATTAGATAAGAAAATTAATCTAATCGAGAAAAGATCTGTTTATTTGGAGATGAAAATTCAAATTAACCGTCCACCACTCAGATCATATCTGAATTTTGAAAAACCTGCAACAGGAAAACAACTTTTGGAGAACAGGTTATTCTGATGTATCTTTTAAATTGCATTATTGCTGTTTTCCCCAAGCAGTTATGAAGTAAGGTGATACTAATTTCCGTATGGAGTTCTTTAATTTCCTTAATTTTCAACAGCATAAATCGCTTTTGAGAAACAATTTGTAGCCATAAGGAATAACTCTTGAAAGAAAAAAAGAAAAGTGGAAGAAACATTAAAAGATTTTGACTCAAATTCTTGAATCAAATATCGAAGCTTTAAAGTTGAATTTTCTTTATCAACTAGAGCTTCCCATATGCACGAACAAATCGAATTAAAAAAAAGAAACGAAAAGTGACCCAAATAGGAAAATATCCCGCAAAGCTATTTGTAATCTATTATGAAAATATTCTTCTTAACCTATTGCCGTGCCTTTTTTACTTTGTTCTCTTATTAAAAATATTTTCACATTTACTCAACCATATCGTTAATTACTAAATGATATATCGAAACAATGATGAAATATGGCATTTACTGAACAGAATAAATAGTAATATGTATATAAAGTGTGTGCTTTTTTCCTAGATAGTCTAAAAAAGCATACCTCTATTCGTCACAATTGCAAAGTATTATGTGCTCGAAAATATCCACCATTATGAAATTATCAAGAACCCTACTTGAATACGAAATTAAATATAATCAAAAAAATGCTTACACCTAGCAGAATAACAACCCCCAAAAATATTTAGCTTTGTTGAATTTGCTTTTTCTTTTCTTTTTTTTAATACAAATTTTTTGTGCATATGGGAAGCTCTAAAACTAACCCCTTTTAGTTTCTGAGGAGATGCAGGCAGAGAATTTCTTAGCGGGCTTTGCCACTGCAACAGAAATAATACCCCTCTCGAAGTCTTCCATTTGCCTTCCAAACAGAAAACTCACGTAGCAGAACTTTTCTTGAGGTTCCCACTATTTCCTCTTTAGGATGATTACTTATTCATTTGTTCTCAGGAAAAATAAGTTTTTCCTCCCTTCTTTTATGGAAACTACGCCAATATTTAGAGATTACATTTTATTTCATTTCCTTCCAAATCTCATTTTGTCTCGTACACTAAAATCCCGCAGAAAGTGAGGGAACGAAAGTTTTCCAAATTTTTAATGAAAAACTCCACATCGATTTAGGAACAAGCTAAAATAGACGTTCTGTAAATAATATATAAGAAGGGAAAATATGAAGTTGATACTGCTGTTTATAACATGAAAAGAGTATCAAAATTACAAAAGCACCAATTCTATCTTTCTCTCTTAATTCGATTATCAATGCTTTCCAAAATCTTGTTGTTAATCGCAATTGTTCAAGCCATTGTCATGGCAGAAAAATATCCTGGGCAGGAAAAAGATTTACAAGACCCAACTCAAAGACCAAATGCTAAGAAATTTTCCTCATATAATATGACTAAACACGACCAACAGTTAATTCTTACTACCCACAATATTTTAAGAAATCGTCATGAAAAGATTGCTAATTTAACTTGGAATAATACTTTGGCATCTTACGCAGCCAAATTTGTCGCTGCATATGATTGTGCTTCGGGTACAATAGAACATTCTGATTATGATTTTGGCGAAAATATTGCCATTGGTCTTTCCCTTAATGGTTCTGTTAACGGTTGGTATAATGAAATTAAATCCTACGATTTTTCCAAATCTGAATTCTCTGAATCTACTGGTCATTTCACTCAGGTAGTTTGGAAAAATACAAAACAGGTTGGTTGTGCAGTAAGATATTGTAATTCCTATTGGGGTAACCTTACTGTTTGCGAGTACGATCCATCTGGTAATTGGGACGGTGAATTTCAAAAAAATGTCAATAAGCTTAAAGCTGTATTTTCAACAAAAACAGGAAAGCAAGTTAAAAAAGCTAAATTGGTTTTCTTTGATAATTCCACAAGTTCAATTGGAGAAAAGACTACAACTATGTTGTTACGTCCTAGTACAAGCAGTTCTTCTTCTCAAATTCCAACTTCAAGTGTAGCTACTGCTGCTAATAAAACAGTATCCTCAACAAGCTTCTTTAACTCATCTAGTCACGATATTTTTACCAATTATGAAGCATCCGGTTTCAAAAACAACATGACTAACGGTTCTATTATTCTATTAATAGTGTCATTATTAAATCAGCTATTTTAAATGGTGAATGTATTTAATCAAACAGTTTCCGACATTTCATCCTAGCATCAATTATTTTATAGAAATCATATAAATATTCATGTCACTTTGTATAATACTCAATAGTCATTACCTCTTTACTTTTGACTTACATCACTCTTCTACCCGATGCCCTTATTCATATATTTTTCTTTTCAGTTTTTGCCATGGGCAACGACATTCTGTGTTCTTCCATTGCGTACATTCTCTTGAAAACTGAGAGAATACCCCTTTTTGGATTATTATTTAAATATCAAAAAAATAACTGCATTAATCAACCTTTTATATCTTAGGAAAGAGCATAAAATATTTTGCGCTTGCCAGAAATCACGCACAATACCATTTTTCGAGTTCCGTTCAGGCAAAAAAAATTTGGTTATTGTCTAAATTATCTAAGTTTACAGTTCTTTCTCATCGCTAGCTTTTTGGCTTTAGAATCTATGTTCAAGAGATGCAAAACAATACACCTAGCTCAAAGAAGACGGCTTTTTTTTATTCATAGTTTTTTCATACAGGACGGTTACTTTTTTATGTGAGAGAGGCACTCCTTTTGGATAAACTAACTACCCGCATGACGAAAAAGGAACAGCATTTGCCTAGATTGCTGCAATATTAAAGTGGTATTAGTACTCCGTACATAGGGAAAATGACAATAAAATTCTTCCAAGAATTTAAACTTTTGGCCAACCCAACTCTTGTGAGGTTGTAGGAGCTCAGGAACTCATCTTCTATTGAATTCTAAGATCATTACTAACAAGAAAATAACAAGAAGAAGGCTGAAAAATCAAGAGGCTACAGAACAAAAGTTTCAGTTTGATTCTAATCACGACATAATAGTGTTACTGAAAAATTTGGTGTGAATTCCATGGTTTATTTTGGAGTGTATGTAAATTTAATGTTTTAATGGCGACTATAGGCTTACGCTACTATTAAAATATTACTTAGAAGACGATTTTTGATTGAAAAGAGATAACAGAATTAATCGTAGTGCTTGAAGAGGGCATTTGATTTCAATTAGACATCCCGACATGTATTTGGGGAAAAGATGGACAATTAATAAACAGACAAACGGATAAATAAATCGACGGATAAATAAATAAAACCGACAAACGTAGTTTCGGACAAACTGGACAAAAGCAACTAGCGGTCACGTGCACCAAAACATTTTTCAAACCAAAAACACCGGTTCCGGGAACTCCATTATTTTTTTCCAGGAAACAATAAAATCAAATTTTTTCCTTCAGAGCAAAAAAGAAAATCTGTTCGAAAAAATCAGTCATTCGTAAAAAAAAAAAAGAAACTAAAAGGAAAAGTTTACTACTAATTTTTTTTTTTTTTTAAAATATATTTTATTTAAAGTATTGCTATATTGTTATTATTGAAGATTTGTGAAAGTGACGAAGCAAATTTGAAAAGGATTCAAGAATTTTGTTAATAACTCAATAGAAAAGATGGCTAATTTCTCACAAGTATATAGATCAACTAGATCAGCTTCATCTGAAACTAAATCATTTGAAGACGCTGTTATCCAAGGTTTAGCGACTGATGGTGGTCTTTTCGTGCCCCCAACTATTCCCAAAGTTGATCAAGATACACTTTTCAACAAATGGGCTAATTTATCTTTCGAAGATCTAGCTTTTGAAATTATGAGATTATACATTGATGAAGCTGAAATCAATGATGCTGATTTACATGATTTAATTAACAGATCTTATTCTACTTTCCGTTCTAAGGACGTTACTCCATTAGTGAAAAATGTAACTGGTGAAAAGGAAAATTTACATATCTTAGAATTATTCCATGGTCCAACTTATGCCTTTAAAGACGTGGCTTTACAGTTTGTTGGTAACTTATTTGAATATTTCTTACAAAGACATAACAAAGACTTACCAGCTGATAAGAAAAAGAAAATTACAGTGGTAGGTGCCACTTCCGGTGACACTGGTTCTGCTGCAATTTATGGTTTAAGAGGTAAGAAAGACGTTTCTGTTTTCATTCTTTATCCAACTGGCCGAATTTCTCCAATTCAAGAAGAACAAATGACTACTGTTGAAGATAAGAATGTTCAGACCCTTTCTGTTAGTGGTACTTTCGATAATTGTCAAGATATTGTTAAAGCTATCTTCGGTGATAAAGATTTTAACCAAAGACATAACGTTGGTGCAGTTAATTCTATCAATTGGGCTAGAATTTTAGCACAAATAACTTACTATTTCTGTTCTTTTTTCCAAACTTCTAATGGTAAAGATGGTAAGAAGATTAAATTTGTCGTTCCAAGTGGTAATTTCGGTGACATTTTAGCTGGTTATTTTGCAAAGAAGATGGGTTTACCAGTTGAAAAATTAGTTATTGCTACAAACGAAAATGATATTTTAGATAGATTCTTAAAGAGTGGTTGTTATGAAAGATCTGATGAAGTTGCTGCCACTTTATCTCCAGCTATGGATATTCTAATTTCTTCAAATTTTGAAAGATTATTATGGTTCTTAGCTAAAGAAAAATTAGCTGGTAACGATTCTTTAAAGGCTGGTGAAATTGTTAACAACTGGTTCCAACAATTAAAGACAGTTGGTAAATTTGAAGTTGATCCAAAGGTTATCGCTGGTGCATTAATTGATTTTGGTTCCGAAAGAGTCTCAAATGAAGAAACTACTGCCACTATAAAGAAAATATATGAAAATTCTTTATCTCCAAAACACTATATCTTAGATCCACATACTGCTGTTGGTGTTTGCGCTGCTGAAAGATTAATTGCAGCTGATAAAGATTCTTCCATCAATTATATTTCCTTGTCTACTGCTCATCCAGCAAAATTTGCTGAAGCTGTTAATAATGCCTTATCTGGTTTCGAGAATTACTCTTTTGAAAGAGATGTCTTACCAGATGAATTAAAGAAATTATCAACTTTACCAAAAAAATTAAAATTTATTGAAAAGGCTGATGTTGAATTGGTCAAGGCTGCAATTGATGAAGAATTAGCTAAAATGGATTTATAAATAGAGAAAAAATCCAATTGGAACTAAACAAACGAAAATAAACAACAATATTATAGTCTAATGTATTTTATATGAAATTGAAGGAAACCAAACTTCTGTATATAATTTTCTTTATGTGATTTAAGTGATACAAACTAAAATGTGAAAAGCTATTAACGATAAAAGCAAATAAAATTCTTGTGTACCAGGAATAATGACTATTAATAAATATATGAAACTATGTATGCTGTAAACAATTATAAAATAATAAAAAACATAGAATAAATGGAAACAAGTTTTACCTATTCAGTTTTTTTTGGTAATAGGGCAATTTCACCACTATCATCAATTTTAACTTCATAACCTGCTTCATCTAAAACATCATTTTGAACAGCTTTCTCTGCTTCTAATTCAGAAACAAATTTTTGATTTTCTTTATTATTCTCCAACAGGAATCTAATACAAACAATTGCTCTTTCCTTTATGAAAGGATCATTATCGTCAATGAGACAATTTGATAAAACCAGTTGTAAACCCTTTAAATCCCTAATTTTATCTTGAATATCTTTATTTTTATAAGTTAGATTAGCAAGAATTTCAATAAGTAGTAATTTTATCTCTGGGAAATTTGTAGATTTGATATGATTATTTTCGTAATCTACTCTTTGACTGATTTTGGCAATATCTTTGATTTTACCACCTAATGAGTCAGTAATTTGAACACCATTCAGATTTTTTTGAGGGTCTTTATTAAAATTAATTCTAATTAAATTATCTTGTAAAATTTGTAACATAGAAACAAATTTTTCCACTGCATTGTATTCAATTAAAAATTTAATGACATGATCAAACTTACTCAAATTGGATATTATATCAAGGATGATATACAATTCTTCATGAATTAAGTTTGCCTCTGATTCATTTTCTTTGGCTTCTTGGAAGTAAACTTTTAATCTCATGTAAGAATCTTCAAATAATTTGTATGACCATGTCATTATAGTTGTTAGTTGAAAAATATCCCATTTGTCAATACTTGTTATCACCAATTGTAAAACCTTTAAATAAGTGTGACATTTGGTAATATTTGGGTCATTGGTAATATTGATATCTTTATCAGATAAATTTTCCAAATAGTGGGCAAATGATTCATTATAGGATAATTGTTGGAAGATTTTCAAAAGAGCAGAGTCCACTGCATTTAATTTACCTTTACAACTATCATCCTTTTTCATGTGTGATGAAATATTAGAATAATCATTTATTATCTCTACTGTGAGAAAATCGTACAAGATCATATCTTTGTAGTCATTTCTGAAGAAATAATATAAGAAATCTGCATTATTTACTAAATTTACCCAAAATAGTAAATATGGGAACAATAACTCTTCCTTCTTATTGGTATGTTCGATTGGGTATCTTAGAAAACTTATTAATGAATTTAGTTCAGAATGATCAAAAACCATGGATTTCTTAGTAATATTATGCAAAAAGCTACAAATAGATATGTACAAATTAGTCTCCATATCATTATATGTAAACTGGAATGTCTCAATTTGTAAGAATAATCTGATTACAATATTTTGGATCAATAATTCTTGAGGTATAGTTGCATTACTCACTGCAAGGTTTCTCATAAGGATAACCAAACCTCTAATTACCCTTAGATAGTTGAAAATATGTTCCTTATCGCCTAATTTGAGTATCTGATTGATTATACACCCATCAAGGCATGTCTTTATTTGTTTCCATACCTTAAATGAATTGGCAATTTCGTCTCTATATTTCTCATCCTCAGCTGTCTTGATCACAATAGGATTCAGTTTTTCGATGACAGCTTTATAAAGCTCTTCATTATAGGGACACAAAGCTAGTAGCTTCTCTACCTGGTCTAACACGATATCCTCGTTGCTTAGCATCGCGATGACTTGGGAAATATTAGTAATTTTGTTATAAAAACAAAATAAAAAAATATATTTTTATTTTTAGTGCAACTTCCCTTTGAATTTTGGTGGAATGGACACAAATTCGCACTAAGTGGCAACTTGCCCCATGATTAGTCAAATGTCGTTCTATATGTTCTATTATATAAGGTCTTCATCTTCGTCTGAACTTTCCCCGTTTTGCAGCGGTAACGCAGAAGATTTGGCTGTGAAACCTTCCCAGCCTTCTTCGTCATCGTCTGATACTTCTGCATTTTCGTCTTCGTTGTCACTGTCAGGGTCGTGCATATTTTCGCCAGACTCCGCGCTTTCTTGTTCGTTGTCCAACTTACCATCTGTGGTGGTAAGAAATCTATAGGAATATTTATTGTCAATACCAGCAGAGACAAAATCTTTTGCAACTCTACCAATAAATCGTTGCACTGATCTCATAGCATTCGAGAATAAATGTTTATGAGCAGTAATGTAAGCACCATGCGATGACATGATTGCTTTAATCCATATTAGATTGAACTCGATATGTTGTGATTCCATGGCGAATTCACCAATAAATTTTAGTATTCTTGCCACATACACCACAGGTATGCTCTCAGCAATTAACGAAATTTCTGCCACTGGGATCGCTTCGTATACTTTATTGATCAAATACGTTTCATTAAGTCTAAAGGACATAATCAAAGCATTCAAATATTCTTTATTATTTAACTCTTCTAAAGTACTCTTTGGGGTTACATCAATATCTAAATCATATGGATCGAAAAATAATGAATCATTAACTGAATAAATTAATAAACCTTCAGTGGATGCAGCTGCAAATGACGTGGCGGTTGGTGAAAATTGAACACATGTAACTCTAATTTCAGGACGAACTTTTCTAGTGGATAGATCTGCACCTCTTTTTGAACCTGGAATAGTGTTATCAATACGATCCTCCACATCGGAATTGTCTCCAGCATCATCGATTAAATCTAATGAACCAGCTTCTGTCATTCTGCTACTATTCAAAAATTGTAAAGTACCATTTAATTGCATATTTTTGGAAACGATAAATCTTTTCAATAGTACTTCATTTGGTACATCATATAAACAGATAGAGTTATTATTACCACCAGCTACAATAGCTAATCCATCAAAACTATAATTAATACTTGTGAAAAATTTAGATCTTTCTGAATTTTTGGATGTAAATCTATCTTCTAAATTTCTACCTGCAATTATATCTCTTTTACAATCGATGTTACCTACTTGTGTACCATTTTCAATATTGAATATAGTAATTTGACCCTTCAAAGTGGAGACGGCAACTTCTTTACCATCTGGTCTAATTGTTAATGCCAAGACATCTGAATATACTTCAATTGGTTCCACTTGTTGTGATCTACCGAAAATTGACCAAATTCTAATTGTCTTATCCCATGATGCTGATGCTAATATACTATTTTCTTGACTGAATGCTAAACAAGATACTGGACCTTCATGACCGGATAATGAATCTAATAATTGACCAGTTTGTACAGACCAAACATGAATATCAAAACTATCCATGGAACCAGCACAAACAATTTCACCTGATGGATCAACAGCTAATGAATTAAACTGAATACGTTCAGTGGATGTAAAGACTCTAAAATTACGATATCTAATTAAATCCCAAGCTCTCACTGTACCATCCAGGGACGCTGAAAATAAGACTTGTCCTCTCTTAGCGAATTGAACTTGTGTCACAGATGAAGTATGTTCATCGAATGTAGCTAGACAAAATCCAGAGACTACATCCCAAACTTTAATTTTACCATCCTCGGCTGCTGTGACTACACGTGAACCATCAGGCGAATATGTTAAGCTGTTTGTGGAATCGAAATGACCTTGTTGCTTTAAGATATAAGATTCTGATTGCCATTCGTAAACAATTAATTGGCCTAATTTGTTGGAACCAAATGCTAGCCATTCAGCAGTACTGTTAATGGAGACAGTATTAACTGGATTTTGACCCATTGATAACTGTTGAATTAAAGTAAAAGTTGGCAATTCATAAATACGGAATTCACCATTTGTGAAACCGACTATTAAAAGGTTAGAATTTGGATGGAATGTGACACATTTAACTTTAGCTTGATCAGCATAAAAAAAATGTTTCTCCATGATTCTCCAATGGTATTTAGATATATCCACTTCTTCATTATTTTCGTTAGCTAACTCTATATCATTTTCATTTGGTGTAAATTCCCATCTAAATAATGCACCATCCTTACTGACTGTATAAATTTTTTCTTGATCATTACTGAAAAATGCTCCCAGAACGTAATCTCTGTGTCCTGCAAAAGTGGTGGAGGCTAAATCCTTTTCACTGGAATCAATGGACCATATCTTTGAAGTTAAATCTTTGGAAGTAGTCAGTATAAATCTTGAATCCTTGGACCAAGTTAGTGATAGTATATCTTGGAAATGACCTGAATGAATTCTATAACGTACAAAGGGCGCAAATTGCCTATCTTGACTCACCTCTGGTGTTCTCCAAATTTGTAAAAATCTACCTACCGTTAGTGCAAAAAATTTACCACAGGGACTAAATTTAATTTGATTTACTTTATCTTTGAAATTGAAATAATGTATGGTATTTCTTGATTTGAAGTTTACCAAAATGGCCCTACCGTCTTGATCAATGGATAATAAGAGAGTACCTTGTTTGTTTAGATCAAAGCATGCAATATTTTTACGATGTTCATATTCAAAAGTGAAGGACTTGTTATTGATTAGATCGAACACAGATATTCTATTTCCCACGGGCGATAATAATTGTTTCCCGTCGTGTGAGAAGATCACGTTACCTTGTCTATAAACTGTACCTAATAAATTGCTGAACTTAAAATCAGATTTCATTATTCATGTAATGTTTTGAAGGCAATTAATCTTTGGCTATCAATAATGGGTGTAATGACAGTGGTTGTTACACAACAAAATGCGATCTATCTACGTGGACTGGGTGAGATTGCACAATTTGGGTCACAAAGTTCCACTTCAAAATGGTGAATTTTTCAGCTCATCGCTTTTTTCGTTTGAAAATTTTCAGTCACTTCGCACGGACCTCGAATTTTCTGTCTTGTCAGGGTTTGTATACTACCCCTAAGTCATCGCTCGCCAAAGCCCTAGGTTTAGCTCTTCTTCACCTGGAATCCAGCCTTGAGGACTGCCTCTCTTGCCGTGGCATTGATGTGTTTGAACCTGTCAGGCCCCAAATGGACACCACCGTACCAACGTGCCACGATCACCATGACATTCCACACGTCCATGATGGTAATCAAATGCAACATACGTGAACCTGCAGCCGTTTCACCGTCATCGTCACAATCTTGGAACGTAATGTTACTGTTCTCTAAAGATTTGATCCTCCAAGCACTCATTATATGATGCGCCCTACGCATTCTGGAATCTTGTTTAATTTGCTCCAATTTTTGGAACGCTTCATCTTCTGAATTCACATGTGTCGCATACGCAACAAATGTAGATCTTCGATCAATGATCGGTTCAGATGCAATCCATCCTTCAAATGGATCCATCGGTACTAAACTGTCAACATTGATAGGTTCTGTTTCTTCTTCTTCTCCCATATTTTCATTCTCTTCCACATACAATATACCATCTAGCTCACTGATAAAATCGAATAGACAAATATTTTCTTTGTGGAACACTGAATCCATAACTTCTTGCAAAAGAGTCAATAAATACTTCTCATCAAACTGTAACTTGGCTGCTTTGTCAATTCTCACTTCCAGAATGTTTGGCGGTTTCGTAAATGGATAATCTGGTGGTAAAGATATCTGTAATACCATATATTCGTGTTGTGGGACCGATAAGTGGAAAATGGTATCATTGGCTAGTTTATCTAGTATATTTTCGGGGTAGATTGCCTCTATGGTCTCCAATTCCTCCAATTGTTGTTCTTTGTTGGACATGGCTGGTTAGCGATTGATAATAATATGTGTTTAGGTTTGAATGTTTTTTTTCGAGATCTTCAATTTTGTTGATACTTTTGAAACCAAATTGATAAATTACTCAAACAACTAGACCATGACATATTCTTTTGAAGAGAACAAGACGAAGGGTAACTCCCTGTTCCAAAATGGTGAATTTCTCGAATCAATCAAATACTATAATAACTGTATTGAGTTGGAACCCAGCAATCCGGTAGGATACAGTAATAAAGCTATGTCGTTGATAAAACTTCATCAGTACCATGATGCAATACGATGTTGTAAACAAGGTTTAGCAATAATAGAAAATACCGGGGATAGGACTTCAAAGATATGGACAAAACTACATTATAGATTGAAAATGGCTGATAAATTATGTGGTGAAAACAAATCCGTGAACAAGGAAACTACGAAACCCCAAACTGAAGACCTGATAGATTTGCCAATTGAAGATGTAACAACGTTGCCGCCAGAATTTGCACAATTGTAATTGTAAGCTAACAAAGCAGATAGGATACGTTCCAGAGTTGGTTTACTTACCTGTAGAATTAATAAACCTACATTGTTTATATAGAATACTCATTTATAAAGTTTATAACTTGCATTGAAATAGATTCGAAATTCTTCTTAGCAGTAATGTTAAACTCGAAGATGTACTCTAGAGCTAGTAGAACAGCTTTATCTCCAATCTATCTTAGGTAAGATACAATCATTAAAAGTGAAAGGAAAATTCAAGATTAATCAGTAAGATAAATAGTATAACCAGAAATGGAGCATGAAAAGTTACAAATTTACTGCAAACTCCCCAACAGATAAGTTGAGAAACCTCTTATGTTGTAAAATGATAAATTACCGCGATTAAATTAACGTAGGAGACGTCCTAGTATAAGGTTAATTAATTAAAGTATTAAAGTTATTGCTTGAGTTTTCTTAACTAAAACTGCTTGTTCTTATAAACTAAATATATAATAAATATAAAAGATCGAACTCAAATTCCAATTTCAACATGGAATTTGACCTCTTTATATATAAATTATTTGACTTCATTAATGATAGGGAACGTCATATATTAGGACTGGTTATGTGATTGTGGCTTGTACTTGATTGGTTGGCTGCTGATAACAAGGAGGGGAAATATGCTGTTATCAGTGTGTTATCAATGTTTATCGTTATCAATGTTTGTCAACATGTCTTAACAATGTTTGTCAACATGTCTTATCTTTCATAATGTGGACATGTGACTGAATCCTTTACTTAAACTATTCTTCGATTACAACAAATATCTAATTTGTATGGAGGGTTGGCCGAGTGGTCTAAGGCGGCAGACTTAAGATCTGTTGGACGGTGTCCGCGCGAGTTCGAACCTCGCATCCTTCATTATATTTTTGACTTTTTGAATATACATTGATTACGTAACCCACCCACTTATTACGTAATACCACATAACCAGCCGTAGAAAAAACTTTGACTGGGTAACGACCCATTTATTTCAGTCACGTGACCCCAAAAAGCATTGGAATGGAAATTACAAGATTCAGATTCTACTACTATAGATACCGTACCATCACATTAACAAATAAACTATCTATACCGTTTGCACACCACTTCCATTAGATGTTGGTACCGCCTGCCAATTTTGGCATTGCTGAAATGGGCATATATCGTTGCTCCAAATTAGAGACTTTAAATTTGTCATTTGTAGAGACGTTGAACTTAAAGACTATTGTATTCATTGGAGGTCAAGAACCATCGCATTTCTTTAAAGAATTCTTTGCTAGGTCCTCTATCGATTGGCATGTTTTCAGAATGACAGATTTGGCCACTATAAATACCCCGGTTCTTTTGGAGAGTAATAGTTCAAATAAAAATAATGATAATGAAACTAATTTGAACGATAATGTTGATCAAAGAATTAGTAATGACAATCTTGACGACCCTATCAGCAATACTTTTAAAAATAATGACACAAAAAGGAACTTAATGCAACCATCTTTTAATAATATTCAAAACACTAATAATAACAATAATAATAATGATTTTACGAAAGGTAATAAATTGCATGATAAAACTAGTAGTGATAATGACAATAGTTCTCCTCACTGTGGTAAATATACTAGCTCCAACAATAATTTAGAGTTGAAAAAGGAGAAAAACTCTGATTTGATCAATTTAAATCTCGATACAGATTCATCATTCGAACTAAATGACTCGGATGAACTGATGTTAATCAAATCCACTTGTTTGAAGAAAACATTTTGTAAATTATTGAATAATAAATACCACAATATTTTGTTAGTGGATAAGACTGCCTTGGTGATTGGTATATTGAGAAAGATTCAAAAATGGAATATTGCTTCCATTATTAACGAATATAGATTATTCTCTGGTAAAAATAGTTCATATATTGCTGAAACTTTCTTAGAGATGATTAATATTAAGATTAAGCAAAAGCATATTAATAAAAATCCAATATCAGATGAACTTCATGATACTGATTTATATGATGATTGGGGGAATTATAATAGCTCATATGGATTATCATCAATTTCTGATTCAGATAAGTTGATATATAACAGAAAATTATCAAATTTCAAATTTGTTCAAGAAGATGACTTATTGTTACCGCCAGAAGTACCCAATAGATTATTACATATGATTGATGAAGCAGAAAAGATGAAATTGTTGAATGAATTCAATGAAGATAATGGAATAAGTAATGATGGTAGCCGTCATCATAGTAATAATGTCAATAATGAAATAAATAATAATAAAACATCTTTCAATAATAGGAATGAATTACCTTTGAAAATGACACGTACAGAATCTGATTTAGGTTTCTTTGTACATAAATATAGATTGGCATTTGATAAGAAGGATAGTGGTAATTTTATGTTCTATAAACCTAATTCTGAGAAAAATTATATTACAATTGATATACCGAGAGATTCTAAATTGCCCGAATGGTTTAAATATCAGAGAGATCTTTGGGAAAATGATAATGTACCTGATGTTCATCATTTTTATAAAGAGAAAATTTTCATATGACAAATGTAGTCTGTTTTTTTCTTTTTTTTTTGATTTATATCAATCTATTTACTATTTAATTAATGGATTGGTTAATCAAAATTTGGAATAATTATCTGGAAAGGGTCATTACGTCGTTGTCTCAATTTTTCTCTTATTAAAAAACCAAACAAAACATAATGATAGATTACAAAAGATTAAAACAATGGAATGTGTTATTATTATTTATAGTTTTTAAATCTGTGTTCTTCTTCCAGTTTTTCTTTCTTTCCAAATTATATAATTTCTCTTAAGGGTGAAATATCATCAAAAATTTTCTTATCATTAGCTAAATCTCTATCAAATTCATTAGTAATATCCACAATTTCATCATTATTGTCACTTAGTCTTAGTGATGATTGATCAGCTAATATTCTTGGTTGGAAAACAATTTTAATCAAAAATAAAATAGCGAAGAGAACCATTATACCACTAACAATCAAAAACAAGATACTCAATGATAAGTTCCGTGTACCAATGGCACCTAATGTGGTGATCACAATAGATTTAGAACCACCAAAAATTGAAGTTGGATAATTTAATCCAATCTTGAAAGTATAATTACCAGATGGCAAAAATTTTGCTGTTTCATTTTTCAATGCTAGTTTATAAAATTTAGGTAAAGCAGCATTTCTCATCCAAACTTGTAATTCTTCCCATTCTTGTAAATTGGGCAGATTATCTTTTGTATACCCATCTGGGAATCTGTTGGACCAATTTGGTGGTGGCACGATATCCGTGACGTTATAATTTGTCATTTTGAATCTTTTCTTCCGATCAATGGACCATGAAATTTTCTTGTTAGTCAAAAAGTAATCATAATTAGTAGTACTATTATCGTCATCATCATTATTATCTACTTTAAAATGTTCAAATGAGTTTTGGAAAGTGTCATTAAACATCGAATTGGCAATAAGACCACATGGATATACAGTTTTGTTACCTTGGCTCCTTATTGGTTTACAACTTGTATTCAAGTCTTCCCAAGGAATCGCATGACCAGCAAGTTGCTTCCTGTCAAAAGACTCAACATATTTTCTATGATTTTGATAAAAATTGGTCAATTTGTAGTACACATAGATGTGTTCTTTAACATCATTCGGTATTTGGAAGTTCAATTGGCACACCTGGGTGTCGTCTGTTGGGTCGTTATACACTCTCCATCTCGGTTTCACCGTCACAGGGTCCTTAAAATGGTATTTGACGTATTTCTTGGGGACGTCACTAAACGTTTCCTGAGCTAAATTGTGGCATGCACTGTAGTTGATAGTCAAGTCTTGCACATGGGTGCTGCTTACCATGAGCCCAATACCAATAGGTGTAAAAATACACGCAATCACAACAAGTATCGGCAGCACACTCTGTGGTAGCAGTATTGGTTGCCATGATTTCAGCCGCTGTTGTCTAAATGCCGTGTTGGGCGGTCTCTTGGAGCCTGGCACCTCCAACCCATCTGTGTCGTCTTGGAATGTGCTGTGTAGTTTCTTCTGGAACCTGGCAAACATCGTGCCAGCCTGCGAGAGAGTAGTGGTTGTGCTGTCTAAAGTATGTGAAAGTTCAAACTGAAAGATCAAAATTATATATTTTTTCATTTTTTATATATAATTCCATCTTACATATAGGCTTAACTACTATATCATGGCAAAACAAGCTATGCAGTCACAGCAAACACCAGACAAGAAGGACGTTCACTAAGCCGCAGCGGCAATTTCCTTGGCCTGGACGGTGTAGTTCACCAGCAACGTGACGATTTTTTCCACCTCTGGCACTTTCTTCAAGCAGGCCAATTGTGTCAAGTCGTTGTTCTTCATCAACTGGATCATCACAGCAGTGACCCCCCAGGGGTGTGGTTTGTTGACCACGATTCTTTCTAGCAAACATCTTAGCATAATCTCTTGGATCTCTTCTATTTGATCTTGGTCGAACTCTTTCGAATTGAACATATGTAATATGACGTATTGGAACCAGTAAGTATGAATATTTGGATACCTCAATTGTTCTATCATGACTTGCAACACTTGGAATTTCAATTCAATGGAACCATCATTGATCATATTGAACAATAGTGTGTAATACGATGATTCTGGATTGAAAATTGCACTACTGGAAGTCCGCTCATTCTCTAACCCAGCTTCAATACCAACATGTAAGACAATAGCTCTAACAAGCTTGCTATTCACCGTTAACAAATCATAACCAACACCATTCTTGATCTCATATTCAGTCCGGTAGACACCATTCATGATTGATCTCAACAATGAATTCGATGGGATACGTAAATAGTTATCAATTGGTTTCTTCAAATTCATCAAATCATTACTTGGATCATAGAAAATTTTGGGGATAGATTGACAGGATGAAATCTTGGACATATCAAGATTGATATCATATGGATCTGGTATCATCAATTTTTTGGGGATCACAGAAAGAATCACATTTCTCAATTGGAAATATGTTGCTGGCAAATGATTCATCAATTCATAATGATTCTCAATCAAGAAATCAGGGAAATCGTTAGAGATACCCAAAATTACACGTAATGTACCCTTATAGACAACAGATATTGCATCTGATAATGAACCCTTGTTAGTGTATTGATCCAAAAACTTGAAAAGATCAATGATTAAGATCATCATTTTTTCCCAACCAGCTTTGTTGGTCAAATTTAACATCATTGGTAAAAACATTCTATGTGAAATTAATGAAATCCATGCAAATGAAAAACCTGGGAATGCAAATGGTTGTAATGAATGTAAATACATCGCACAAGTATTGAAAAATTCAACATCAAATGAACGCAGCTCTTTAGCTAGTTTCTTGTCTTTCACCCCAGCAAAATTATGACCACGAATGTGTGACCATTCGAAGAATAAATTAGAGATTAATCTGAAATATGGTCTTTCATTGAAATTTTCACAATCTTGATGATCCTTAGAGAACACCAAGATAATAACAGAGCATATGATATCCATATAGTCCTTCCTAGTAATATCTTGGAAATCTTGATAAACCATCAACTTGATAATTAACTTACTCAAGGCATCAACTGCAACAAACACTTCACCGGTTGGATCACTCTCCTTAAATGAAAAGACAGATAATTCTAACGATGCTTTCATAAATTTAATTAAATTATCACTATTGGAAAGGATACCAGTATCCATCATTTGTTTTACGAAAACAAGTGTCAATTTATTATCACTTTCCACTCTCTGTAATAAAGTGACCCATTCAGTAAACACCAAGAAAAACTTCTCATTTTCTGAAACTTCGGTATTTTTAACCACGGGCATAACTTTCTCCTTATTGTATTCTTCAAGAAAGTTCTTCACATCCTTATCATTCTTAATGGTAGATAAATGTTCTAATGTATGAATAAAATCCATTCTCATAGATAATGGTTTATCAGATAAAACAACATCCCTCAATAAATCCATTGCAAATTCAATAGATTTATCCATTTTTTGCTTCATGGCAACAACAAGTATATTATCAAGTTCAGCTGTATTTATTAAATTGACTTCCAATAAGGATCTGATAACTGGGACATCAAACTTTCTACTATCCAATGCATAGACTAACCACCAAATAACATCCTTTCTAGCTACCATAGACAAAGAACATAATTTTTCAAGAAGTAAAGATAACACTTCTCTACATAACGAACTTTCACTAGTTGCAAAAAGACTATTAACCACAGCTTGTGCAACCTTCAATGCTAATTGATCCTTTTGGGCACTTCTTGCAATAAATGTTAAAATTTGGAAAATTATTGACTTGATTTGATTTTGTTCACCCAAGGCTTTCAACTCTTGTTTATCAGCATTCTCCTTGATTTGTGCAACTAATATATCCATCAAATGAACTAAGACAAGATGATTTTGTTCTAATTCAGATTGAACAGAATTTGGTACTAAACCATTCTGTGGTGGAGCAATTGGTTGCTGTTGTTGTGCAATTTGAACAGGAGCACCTTGAGCAGTTTGTCCTTGTTGTAATTGTTGTTGGACTAATTGAGAATTTTGTTGCATTTGCTGCATTTGTTGCAATTGTTGTAATTGCTGGATAGGTTGTTGGCCTTGTTGTGGTAATATTGGCTTTTGGTTAGGTAACATTTGTGCTTGATTTGGCATATTCATATTATTCAAATTACCCACATTATCTAAGCTGGGAATCGATTTACCAAACTCTTCATAAATTCTAAATTGTTGTGGAGTAACACCTGTAGTTTTCAAACCAAGTGGCTCTGGTAATGACATGGAATACGGATTACCATTGGGATCAATGAAAGGTTGGTCTGCTCTTCTTTCATTATGGTAACGACGAACAGCAACAGCTTGCATTAGTTGCTCACCAATTTCTTGGGTGGCTCTGTCCATCGCAGATTCTTCAATAATAATTAGAGCAAGGCCAATATTCTCGTTGATTGCAATTTCTAATTCTTCAACAGGTGAACCGGGAAGATTCATAATATTTGGTACCAATTGTTGTATATTCGAACGGATACTCTCCTTCAAAGGTTCAATAGAAGTTGCACGAGCTAAACTCTTGGCTAATTGCCTGACCATAGTGACTGTAGCCGTTTTCAATTTAAGTTCATCCACTTCGGTTGAAAAATCTTTTACAACGATTTTACTAGCAGTAACAACAGCAATATTGGAAGATTTCTCAATAGCTGGAACAATAATTTCGCGAAGGGATCTATTAAATGCAGTTTGGAAAATGTTTTTCAATTCAGGATGTGTTACAAAAATTGTAGAGCCAATAAAATTAGTAATGATGCCATCATTAACAGGTTCATTATGTTCTGGAATGAACGTATTTTGTTGATTATTCATTCCAGACAACATACGTTGCTGTCTTTGTTGGTACATCATCATATGCTGTTGATATTGCTGCATAATCATACCTTGTCTTTGATGTTCAATCTGTTGTTGTTCAATTGTCATTCCTCCTAGGCTACCAGTTAATATATCAACGAAGTTTTCTGTGACCAAATATTCAGTTGGCTTCAAGTCAGTCAATTGTAAGTCAAGAGCTTTGAATAAGACTTCCACTTCAAAAGTTAAACTTAATTTCCAGTTAGACTTATTATTTAACTCAATTAATAATCTCAAGATACCGACTGTCCAAGGATTTGGAGGCTTAAAGATTTTCGAATTGGATGCATTTTGTAAGACTTTACAGACAAATGGGATAACAACTTCCAATCTGCCTTCTTTGTAAGCATCTAATAGTAATTCCCTAAAAGCAACATTGATATGCCTAATTGGTCTATCGCTACCCAAAGTTATGACACCTAACCATAAGGATAAGTTTTTCAGTAATTTTTTATCTATATTTTGGATATCTTTTGCTGCTAATGAAAAATATAGCTGTTTCAGAGTTGTATTCACCACACAATCATATAAAATACTAGATTTCAATGAATTTATAATTCTGCAGTAAATGTTGTGATAGTTTGGTTCAGTCTTAGCTCTTTGGTTAACTAAGTATCCAGCAAACCATGAAAAAAATGCTGGTGTCAATACATCTTTCAAACCTTGAATTTTATCATTAAAATTATCCATAGTCAGGTTATTAACCACAAATAACACATTTTCTATAACTTCCTTTGGTGGTGTTTCCTGAGGAATATTAGATCTCCATTCACCAGGATTGAAAAATTTCAAAGGTATAACATCAACCACATTTGTAGCTTTTTCAGCCCCACCCCTTCCGTTAGCATTGTTATAATTAGCTGCTTCCACAATATCATTATAAACTTGTGTTTGCGTTTGAATATTTGGAATTTCATTGAGTAAATCTTTACAATATTGAGGAAATTCATTCAAACGTGATTTGAATGCATAAATGGCTTGAATAGCAAATTTGAACATTTTTGATTCCGGACTCTCCTTAGCGAATTCAATTATTTTTCTCAAAGCAACATCTAAAATGAATCCATTGAAAATACCAAAATAGACCATTGAACCAAAAAGCACGGCAGTGGAGGCTAACGCATCCATTGGATAGTCTTTGAAGAAACTACACTCTGATAAGATAGCATGTGTGATACAAGCAAAAACGTCTTGATCTCTTGGATTATCGCTGTTTTTGAATTTTAAGATCACATCGACAGTATCTTTGATAGTAACTTCGTTTGCATACATTTTTTGTAAATAACTCTGCATTTCAGTTTCAACATCTGGACTGATTGGATTGAAAATACCGTTGGTTAAAATGGCTTTATCATGACCATTACCATAGTTGATAATACGTGGGAAGTTGATAATGATTGAATATTGTAAGTCTTCTAGTCTTATTTGGTCTTCTTTAGTTAGAGGTAGTTTAATCATTGCACCGATGATAAAAATCATTGCATCTAAATCAAAAAAGTTGTCAGTAGGTTTATAAGTATTGTTACTCGAGTTATTGACAACATCACCAATAATATTAAACGTAGTGTAAATATCTTTCAATTTAATTTGATTCTCTAATAAGTTCATCATTGAATTGGCATTATTAACATTCAAGTTAGCGATGATATAGTTTTGGAATCCATCCCATCCTAAACTGATTAAGATGGGTAAAATATTAATCGATTCCCAAAATGATAGCTTATTTATTAAATTATTGATCTTTTTTGAGTGAATTAGTATTTTCAAAAAAATAGATAAATTCTTGTTGTTGCTGGTAATCTTATTTTCATTACTAGCATTCGTATTACTGTTTATGTCACTATTTTTCGATTCAATAAATTTGTTTACGATTATTTTAGTTGAATCTAAAAGTAATTTATTTTCATTTGGCAAAATTGATAGTAAGTCATTTAGAACGTCAATTGATCTTTCCATAACTTGTACCAATAATGTTATAATGATATCATCAATAATGGATTTATTTTCGATTAATAAATTGAAATGTTTCATATTATTAACTAGAGCTAGATATAAATATTCTGGAACGGAATTAAAGTCATTAAAGAAACATTCTTGGAAAAATGGTAATAACGGTTCATTTGTTAATTCATCTCTCAATAAAAATAACTCTAAATTTAAAGTTGCAATTGAATTTAAGTAAAGTAATGAATTTTTGGAATTAGGTAAAGAGGCAGAAACTTTCTTTAAATTGGAAGAGTTTAATAAATCAAAACAGCCTTGATTGACAGCCCAGTTATGTAATTGGCAAGTTAGTGCTAATTTGAAAGAAGTATGCCAATCACAGTTGAAAAATTGATCAATCAAATTAGCAAAATTTAAAGTAGCGAAAAATTGTGTCAATGACGATAAAGATGGATTGATCCTAATATTTAAGAAATATTTAGTAGACATTAAATTGAAAATACGGTTCCAATTAATTGAATTATCTAACTTATAGATATCTTCTAAAGCTTTACCTAACTTTGAACCGAATTTATTTGCCTCTAAAATACTAAATGGAGTAAACCAACTATTTTGTAAGTTATTTACATCTTGTAAGTTTTGTGAGCCAGGTGACAAGATTTCTGATAAAAGGACAGATAACAAATCATTTAGGTTCTCACCATTCAGAGTCATTAACGAATCGTATAATTTTTCCACAAAATTATCTATGCTTGAATTATTGAGTAATTGACTTAAAAAGGCTTGGTTATTGTTTGAATTATTATTATTACTCATTATTGTTTTTTTAAAGTTTTTATTAATGCTATTGTAGTTTTCAATTTTTTCCTTTCTTTTAAAGATGAAATCCAGTTCTGGGAAAGTTTCCTGATAGTCTGTTAAGCTTAAAGTTGATATTTTTTCAAAATTCTTATTGAACCAAAATTTATCTTGTAATCTTACTATTAGTTCTTGATCCTTCTCGGTTAAATTATGAAAAAGATTAAATAGAAGTTTGAAAATTAGAGAATTATCACTATTTGTTTGGTTTATGACTTGTAGGAATGATTTGTTTTTGATATCAATTGATGCTAAAATAAGTAATTTTTCCCAATATTTCAAGTTAATATCTATTGATGAATTTGATAAAATGTTATTGATTTGTCTTTCTAATTCACTGAAATTATTTTCGTCTAATTTAAGTAAATTTAGACTTATCTGTGAGATAATAATTTGGTTTAATTCTTGTTCTGGTTTTGCAAGAGAAATTTCCTTTTCTGATTTTCCCACTTGCTCTATGCTTGAATTGTTGCTTCCTTTTCTGACTTTTGTAGCGGTAATATTGTTGTTCTTTTTCGTCTTGGTGTGATTGCTTTCTACTGAGCTATTAGATTGCATAAACTATTCTCTTCTTAATCGGAAAACAGAATCTAATAAGTTGTCAGATTTATACAAAAAATAAAATGGGAATGGCAAAGAAAAACAAAATAAAAGAAAGATGAAATGTATTTATATATCTTAAAGTTACAATTAATATAAAGAGATCTATTACTTTTATAACTTCCCTTTTTAATGTTAAATTGGTCTGATTATTTGAAATTTTATTATTTATAAGTTCCTAATTTTTTTGGCTGCAATTTTTTCTGTTAGTGTGAAAACACGCGTCGTCGGTGGTGATATTTATAAATTGGGGATGGTTGGGTGGTGCACGTGACGATCACATGTAAGCAGGGCTTGTCTTTTGTTTAGGGTTTGAAGAATCTGTTTTATCTGTTTTGTGTCTAGGTCATTGTCCTAATGGTGTTTTCCAACTTTTGGCGCTTAATTCAGAAATGGTAATTTGCATAATACACGTAAATAGTGTATAAAGTATACACTTGTTGCGTATTTGCTATCTACAATACATGGTTTCTCAACCTGTAATAAGCAAGTTCTTTAAGAAGGTAAAGAGCAAAGATGATTTGAAGCGAGAGACCAAACCGAAGGAACAGGAAGTGATTATACTGAGTGATGACGAGGTTACTACTTCAAGGACTAATGCAAGCGCTCAAAATGATATTAGCTTGAAGAAAGAAGTATCAAAGGGTTCCAAGTTGATAGATTATATGGAGCCTTTGAGTTCTTCTAGAAATGATGACAATGGAGAAGAGAGCGATGAGCTTGCCTCCAATAAGAACTCTAACCTGTTAGGCAGGTTTCAGCACACCAGCTCACCAAGTGGTATGAAAGTAGACACAAATATATCCTTCAAAAGTTCTGATAATATAGGAGAAGATGCAACTGACGTAATATCCGTAATTGTGTCAGAAACTAAGCCAGAAGATGAACAAGATGATAAACAAGATGATAAATTAGAAGATGAGGAGCAAACTCCCGCAGTGAACGGAACAAATGACTGTACTGACGATAATTTAATGTCTTCGGAAAATGTGTTAGGAAATGAGCCGAATGTCAATATGGAAGACACTTCAAAAGTTAAGTCGCAAAAAAATGCAGACGATAAAACAGACGCCCATTTGAACAATAAACCAGAAGAGTACTTGAAAACCAGCTTGAAGCAAAGTGAAACTGAGGAAAAGAACATGATAAGTCAGACTAATTCTGTTACGAAGTCCATTAAATCATCATTTGAAACAATCAAACGTAGCAACGAAGATAACTCTGCTATCTCTAAACCACTGAAAAGAGCAAAAAAAAGTAGTTTAACTCCACTAGATGAACAAATCAAAGATTTAAAATTAGAAAACCCTGACAAGCTATTAGTTGTAAGAGTGGGATATAAATATAAATGTTTCGCCAGTGATGCTATTGTTGCAAGCAGTATTCTTCAAATTAAATTGGTACCTGGAAAATTGAGTTTTGACGGCAGTAAACCACAGGATACAGAGTATAAGCAATTTGCTTACTGTTCTTTTCCCGATATTAGACTCAATATTCATTTAGATAGACTAATTCAACACAACTTGAAAATTGGTATTGTGGAACAAATTGAAACTGTTGCTTTGAAGAAAAATTCAACTAATAGAAGTAACAGTGTTTTCCAAAGGAAAATAACAAAGGTTCTGTCATTGGCAACTTATGGTATTAATATTGATAAAGTTTTGAAATTTAATGGTAATGAAATCTTAGGTGATACCAAAAGTATATGGATATTGCAACTTTTGAGTAAAAGTACTAACTCATTGAACTTAGAATATTCTTTAATTTCAGTTAATTTAAATAGCGGTGAAGTAATATATGATGAATTCCAAGATACCTTTTCGTCAACGGAACAACTGTTCACCAGAAGTGAACACCTACAACCAATTGAAGTTATACTTAGGGATGAGCTGTCTCAGGACAGAAAGGATGATATAACTTCAAAAATTTCAACTTTTTTGAAACAGAATAACTGTAAAATTATCCCCTTTAATGAAACTGCAGGCTCAAAACTAACAGAAGAGGTCGAGTTGTTCGAATTTTTAAAGGATTTGAAGGTTTCCAAAGAAATAAAGTCCTTAGTACCGATTTTGTTCAATTACCTGAAGGAATACCGAAATGAAAATATCTTGACGTTGGCAAAAAATTATAAACCATTCCAATCTAAACTATACATGCTACTTGATGGTAAAGTGTTATCAAGTTTAGATATTTTTAGCAATGATGATAGAAAGGTATCATTGTTTTGGATTCTTGACCATACCAGAACGCCATATGGTGCAAGGCAACTAAGATCATGGATAATGAGACCTCTATTGAATAGTGATGAAATTGAAAAACGGTTGAACGCCATAGAATGCGTCTCCAATGTTGTTCATAATATCTTTTTTGATGCACTGAACAATCTCCTGAAAAGCTCACCTGATTATTTACATATATTGAATAGGATCACATATGGCTCCACCTCAAGAAAGGAAGTTTACTTCTTTTTGAAACAACTAAATGAATTAATTAACCATTTTAGATTGCATGAAAGATATTTAAATCAGACCATAACTAAATTCGATGATGCAAATGAAAATGAATCATCATTGTTGAAGGATTGGCTTTTGGAAATATTTGACTATTTGAAAGATAATAAATTGCCAAGATATCTAACAATGATCAATGTTAGCGGAGCTTTAGACAAAGATCCAGAAAAGCAAGTTATTGAATTTTTCAATCTAAATAATTTTGATCAAGCAAATGGTATTATTCAAATTCAAAAAGACATCGAAAATATCAGGCAAGAATTGAATAGTGAACTTGTTAATATAAGGAGAATCTTGAAAAGACCACACCTTAATTTCAAGAATGAGATAGAGTATTTGATCGAAGTAAGAAATACACAAGTTAAAGGTTTACCACAAGATTGGATAAAGGTAAACGATACTAAATTGTTAAGTAGGTTTTTAACACCAGTTTGTTCTAAATTGGTGGAAAAATTGCAATATCATAAAGATCTTTTGAAAAATGAATGTGAATTACAATATAACAATTTTTTAAATTATATCAAAAATGAATATTCATCTATTAAAACAGTAGCTCAAAATTTAGCGAATTATGATTGTATACTTTCTTTATCTGCCACAGCTTGTAATGTAAATTATGTTAGACCCAAATTTTCTGCCACACAGGGACAGTTCATCAAAGTTAAAGATGGTCGCAATCCGATAATTGAGTCATTGGATATCAATTATGTACCAAATGATATTACTATGTCAATGAATGATGGTAGTATTAATATAATTACTGGTCCAAATATGGGCGGTAAATCATCTTATATGAGACAAGTGGCTTTATTAATTATTATGGCTCAAATTGGTAGTTTTGTTCCTGCTCAATCGATGGAATGTAGTGTTTTTGATAACATTTTCACTAGAATAGGTGCCTACGATGATCTAATACATGGCCAATCGACGTTTAAAGTAGAAATGACAGAGCTATTATACATCTTAAATAAATGTACTGATAGGTCATTATTACTACTAGATGAAATTGGTAGAGGTACTGGTACCATTGATGGTAAGTCAATATCGTACTCTGTATTAAAATATTTCTTAGAGATGGACAAATGTCCATTGGTCTTATTCACTACACATTTTTTGATGCTTACTGAACAATTAAGAGATCCCAGTAATAATCGGTTAAAGAGTTATTATATGGACTACATTGAAGAAAAGAAACCTGGTGAAGATTGGAATAGTGTTTCATTTTTGTATAAATTGAAAGCTGGATGTAGTAAAGATTCCTTTGGGTTGAATGTTGCCAAGTTAGCACATATAAGTAAAGATATTATCAACAGTGCACATTCTATTTCTAAGGATATGAAGCAAGATGAAGAAATAAATGAAAAACTGCTAAGATTTTCATGTCAACTAAAATCAATTTTTAAAAAGTCTAATTCAGCAAAGACGAAACTGAATTTGTTGCTAGAGTTATCAGAAGAAGCTGAAAACTTTTAGATGAACGTTCTTTTTACTCTTTCAAAAACATTAAAGTCATTCAATTGTATCAAAATTGATACAATATATCAATATATATAAATATAATACAAACGTTATATATTTTCATTCCGTTGGTATTCATCATCTTCTGAAAAAATTTCTTGTACTATTGCTTCTTGATCTGTTAGCATTGACAGTATAAGATATTTTACCATACGTTGTATTATCACCGTAAAGTATGGGGTTATTTTCATTTTCTGTAGTCATCAAAGACATAGAGTTGAAATCGTGGAAGGGGTCATCATCAGTCATTTCATCATCATGTTCAATTTCTTCACCAAACATATTTTTCTCCTTATCGTTCAATATACTAAAATCATTATCTTGTTGATCATTATTTTTCTGGTTTCTCTTATGTTTGCTCTTATGATTTTCTGACAATTTACTAAATTCATAACCATCTTCACTTAATACTGGTATTAATGGTGGTTCTTGATTTCTTAAAAATGACCATTTAACTTTTTTAAAAAATGGATGTTTCTTTAAATCCGCAGCACCACTTTTGGAACCCAGTCTTTTATTTTCTTGCTTAATGAGTAATTTTTTAATTAAATCTTTACAAGTCCTACTGACACCATTATTATTTGGAAAAGTTATATCTTTTTTCAAAACGTTGACAAAAGTTTGTTTGGCATCTTCACCTTTGAAAGGTGTAAACCCGTATAGCATCTCATATAATAAAATACCTAAAGTCCACCAATCAACAGCTGCAGTATGACCATTACCACGAATAACTTCTGGTGCAATGTATTCTTCCGTGCCTACGAATGAATTTGTTCTAAAATTAGAAATCTTTGTATCCACTAGGGAGTCTCTTGCAATTGTTGGGTTAAGTGAATCGTTATTTGGTACTTGAATAGATAAATCGAAATCAGAAAGCATAATGTGACCGGATTGATGCAAAAGTATATTTTCTGGTTTTAAATCTCTGTAAATGAAACCTAACAAATGCAAATACTCTAAAGCAGCAATTACTTCACTGGTGTAAAATCTAGCGTCCTCTTCACATATACATTTAGTTTTCCTTGTTTGTAAAGCTCTGAAGAATTCACCACCCATACAATATTCCATACAAAGGTATAAATAATCTTCAGTTTGTAAAGAATGGTATAGAGTAACTATGAATGGATGATTACTGGTGGCTAAAATTTCTTGTTCCGCGAGGATTCTTTTAATCTTTTTACGTTTAATTAAATCTTGCTTACCAAAAATTTTCATTGCATATAATCTATCAGTATGCTTTTCTCTTACTAAATATACTGTACCTACGTCACCTTGACCCAATAATTTGATCTTATCGAATGATTGTGGTGATACTGTTGCGTCTTGAAATTTGTTACTAAATGATTTTGTTCTTAAACGATTTGATCTTTTCGGTTCTTGTAAATTCAGATTCATCTTTGGTGGTTGTAAATGTAAACTGAGTAAATTAATATCTTCAGTTAATTTATCTTGATTATTATCTTGATTGTTAGTACTATTATGAGTATAATTGGTATTGGGTAGTATTGGTGATTTATTAAAGTTACTTATAGAAGTTTTCTTTGGAGTAGCGACAGAATTTGTTCTTGCTCTACCAGTTTTCAAATTTAAATTAATAGTAGTGGTAGTGGTAGTTGGAGAGTTAGTAGTGATAGTGTTTGTAGTTGTAGTGGTAGCAGTGGTGTTATTATTGTTGAAGAAAAGGTCAACTTCTTCATTTTCGTTAATATTTTTCAAAGATAGAGAAGTATTACTCATTGATCTAAATTGTTTCATTGTTGGTTTATTAAAATTTAAAGAATTTAAAGTTGGAGAGCTGTTTGGTTTCATATGATTCAAAGTTGGAGAACTATTTGGTTTAAAATAGTTTAGAGGTTGTGGGGTTATATTGTTTATGTTAGTGAAACTGTTGTTACTACTGCTGCTAGTACTATTATTGATAGAGTTTGAAACTTTGAAAGGGTTTGTGGATAAAAATTGTGAATTGTCGTTATTCAAAGACGATATTTTACTAGTTGGAGAACTTACTGCAGTAGAGATTGGCTTGTTGATATTATTATCAGGATTACGATTATTATTGTTATGTTTATCTATTTTTTCATCTGGCAGGACAGATAGAGAATGTGATCTTTCACGACTAATATTTGTAGATAAAGTTTCTGGTTTGGATATTATTTTATGAAAATTTTCTGGTATGACTATTTCTTCTAGTGGTTCATCTTGAATATTATTCTCTATAGAGGTATCATTATTAGTTATTTTTACGTTGCTAGTGTTGTTGTTGTTATTGAAGTAGTGGAAAGATGGTAAATGGTCCTTTATTTTAGTTGATATGGATGTATTGCTACTTGATATTGTGGCAGCAGCGGCATTATTATCATGTTGATTAACGGAAGTGTTCATACTAGAGTCATCAGGCGCATTCCCACTTCTACTGAAGACAGTTCTCCATTTACCGAACCTTCCTGATTCGGGCATGAGGGTGGACCTATGATCCACGGGATCTGCGTTAGTATTTTGGGTTGATTTCTGATTAGGCGTTTCTCTCTCACCAACAGGTGGGAGACTAACTTGTCGAGGCTGCTCTGAGACACCAGACAATTCACCTCCCGCTGTGTTCTCATCCAAGGAGGACGCACTAGCTGGATCATCCTCTTCGTTACCAGCCGGAACGATGTCGTCCGTGTTCTTCCTGTTGAAGGACTTACCGAAGAACCTGGGCAGCGAGACACTGCGTGTACCTTGCAAGGTAAATAAATTCCTGTGGGAAGTATCGACGTTATCAGCCATTTCACCCTGTGTAGCAGCACTAAAAGTAGTAGTTGTAGTTGTGTAGCGTATAATTTATAGCAAAAACCGACGGAAACGAGCCGCGAAAGTCACTGTAGTAACGGCAAAACTCCTGTAATCAAAGCAGCGAGTCCAAGTGTGTGTGCAGTGTAGACGAAACACTCCAAAGACCTGAGAACCGTGGCTGAAAGCAGTTAGGGTTCTTCCTTGGTCTCTCTGTTCAAGACGAAAGTGAAAAATTCCATTTTCCAAATTTCACTTTCATCTCGAACGGCTCTACCATAAGAACCTCCACTGTATCACCAGAGTGCCATAATAACAACAACAACAATAACAACTAAGTAATGATCTTCTTGACCGTAGCCGCAGACCTCAGCGACAACATACGCAACTTGCACGTGCGGGACACAGACGACCACATGGCAGAGTACTGCTTCGAAGTGGAATGTACACAGTGTCACGAACCACACGATACACGCGTAACGGTGAACACCAGGGAACTTCATGATCTGCCCGGGTCCCGCGGGGAGGCGTCCCTTGTCTTGAAATGCAAGTTTTGTGGTAGTGTGGGATCTATCAAACTGGAACCCTTTGAACAGTATCTTTATGCAAAGGGCTCGGAAGATGAGGGCCACTCAGTGGAGAAGAGGAAGAAACATGGGCTGAATAAAGTGAAGGGTGATTTTGCTGCTATCTTGCAAATGGATTGCAGAGGTTGTCAACCGATAAAGTTCTACTGGGATAATTTGACATTCGTGGTCACTTTATCCTCTGGTAAGCAAATGGAATGTCAATTTGATCAAGATGAAAACGAATGGTACGATTACGATGATGACGCTAATGAAGAGGTAAACATTACTGACTTCAGTTACGAATTCGTGAAAGGTAAATAATTGGCCTTGTATAACTTATTTAAATTTTTTTTACTTTAGTCATATATACTCTACATATCCGTTATTGATATTTAAATCTATATTTATTGTCTCTGTTAGATCATCATTTTTACAACCAAACAATCATTATCATGACCAGCAATGTCTTATTGATTTGTTTGAATAAATTGGTACCTTCACCTGTATATTGTGACACTATAGGAGTCACTTGACTAATAGTAGTATAAACACTACCACTAGGAGTCGCAGTGGGCAATACCTTGGTAGTAATTGATCCAGAGTTAGATGTCACTCTCGTAGTTTGACATTGTAAGTCGGTACAGGTCTCAATAACAGTAGTCTCCTTATGATCTGAATTAGTAACCACTATACGCTTCATAGATACAGGTGTCGTAGTTATGGCAGTGGTCGGGGTGTTTGTTGTGAAAATACTATGACATTGACCATTTTCACATGTAGTGCTTAATGGACACCATGTAGTGAAATGACCAACAATACCATTACTTGTAGTAGTAACAGTTGTCAATTGAGATGTAATCTTGATGGATGTGGAAATTGTTGTACTAGTGGATGGTTGTGAGTTATTAATACCAACAGATGTGGTTGTAGTTGCACTACTAGTCTTAAAGGATGCACTAGAGGAAACAGCAGAACATTCACCATTAACACAAGTGGAAGTTAAGGGACACCAGGTTGTATATTCAGTGGTAACACCATGAGTAGTAGTGGTAACAGTAGTTAAACTTGAAGTTATAATAGTGGAAACTGTGTGTTCTGGAATGGATGACGATTGATAGATATTTTCTGTAGGTGTTGATTCGATATGTGAAGATTTGGATTGCGATGGTGATGTGTTGGTGGTGGTTGAGAGTTTCAACGTTGAAATACTACTAGAGCGTTCAGATTTTGCGGTATGAGATGTAATAGTGGTAGAAGGAATTGTAACAGTAGAAGAAATTGATGTTGAAACAATGGAACAATTACCGTTGATACAGGTAGCAGTTAATGGACACCAGGTAGTATACACTGTAATGATCCCATGAGTTGTTGTTGTAACAGTGATTAGGCTTGATGTAATTCTAGTACTTTTAGAAGATTGACTGTTGCTAGAAGATGGAATACAACTATCGCCAAAACAACTAGTGGAACTGGAGAACGTAGAAATTTCGGTAAATGAGCATTTATCACCAGAGCATGATTCAACAGAAACAGTAGTGGTCTTTGGAATACTAGATGAGCTAGTAGATGTAGTGGATACGGTAGAACATCTATCACCTGAACATGATTCAACAGAAGCAGTTGTAGTCTTTGGAACACTGGAAGAACTAGTAGATGTAGTGTACACGGTAGAACATTTATCACCAGAGCATGATTCAACAGAAACAGTAGTGGTCTTTGGAATACTAGATGAGCTAGTAGATGTAGTG